>CAAKHG010010111.1:1130-16683 GCA_901007715.1 Dactylopterus volitans | reverse complement strand
CTTGTGACCTCAGGACCGGTGACTCTGGAGGCAAACATTCAGTCTTTTTAACACACAAGGGAGCAACCATCTGCTTTCCATGCAGCTCTAGCACCGCCCCTCGACGCCAACTCACCCACAAAGGCGAGCTCGAGACTGTTCAGAATTGACATGCCAAACGCTGTTTGTCATCTCTTGCGGAGGGAGCGGTGTTTCAGTCTCATCTTTAGTGGCTAAGAGGATTTGTCACAGCAAGGTGCCTGCGCCCTGAGTTCCAAATCACTGTCGACAACAGAGTTTCTCCCTGGATTAGATCTCCATTTTCATTACACTAAAATCTTTGCTTTTCTTGCCAGTTTGGAAATTAATTTCAAGTTAAAAGAAACTTGTGTTTGCCTCAATGTAGGACAGCGCCACATATTCCCTTTTGAAGCTAAGTGATAAAATGCTGCTTTTGAAGTGGCTTGTCAATCAGTGTAACTTCTCTGTAGATTTGATCTCTTGCATTTCAAAAGCACACGCTGTGTGGGTAGATACCACTACGTTTACAGCTGCATGTGTGAAATATCAAGAACAGTCTTAAACCATGATGAAGTCGCAATTCCGCACGATACAACCCGGTACAATTAATTGAAGAGCTTTGAGGACAGTGGAGCATTAGTTATTCTGCTTTGTGTGAGCTCCCTCATCTTTTCATAAATACTCTGGATGTTGATGAGCAGGACAGATGTGTGAATCAGGCCATTTGAGTCTTAAGTAGCTACTACTGCTTTCTGTCACTTTAGGTAAGATTTGTGATCTTAAAAATATTCAAATTATTTTTTTTCCCTCTCTTCTGGGGAAAAAAAGGACACTTTCCAGCTGAAAGCTACACTGATTTGGTTTTTGTAACTGCTGGAGACCAAAGCTGTAAAATGTTCTGTTCTTATGCGACATGTATGAAGTTGGAAAAAATTATCAGCACAATATTTGCAGTCAAAATTGGGATCCAAAATGTTTTTCCTCATTTTCAGTCAACTATGTATATATCTCCGTGCTTTCCACTGCCAATGCTAACACCCCAGAAATCTGCTGTTGCTACTGAAATAAAAGTGTCTGTCAGTATTTTGTCAATACATGAGTGGGATGACCAAAAATTTTAGAGACACCTGTCAGTATAACAGCTACTGCTCAGTAGCATCACAAAATACAAGTCCCACTAATAATCACTGAAACATGCCAACAACCTCTCTCAAACAAATCGGTAAAAATTCAACATAAAACTCCTCCTGGGGAGAAATTAATGAAGGCGTGTTGTATTATATTCTGTGGTAAACATGCACTAGTTTTAAGGTGAATAATATGTATATAAATTATATACTGTATAAAGCATTACATACTGTTGGAAACAGTTCCCCTTTCATTGCTTTCAAATAGTTAACTTGTCTTTTTCGTTGTGTTTTGTTTTAAATTTGAAATGTATGACAGCGTGCTGTTAGATGTTAACACAGACTCATTTACTATTGTTGAATTATCTCTTATCTCTTGCTAGCTAAGTTGCTGATAATGCCCGTCTGCTCAGACCAGACGAATGTTTCATAAAGTGACAAAATCTTTGTCGCTTAAAAAAAGAAAAAAAAAAAATCACCCGAGCTGTTCTTTGTAATTCCATCACGTTGAAGCCATTATCTTGTGGTTTGAGGACATCTTGACTCAGATACCGTTTATACACCACAAAGTGGACCATTATTGCACGAGAACTAGAATTTTCGTGGAAACGGAAGTTTTCGCCTATGTTTCCTCCTCCTCCTCATCCTCCTCGCAGTTTTTAAGGTTAGGCAGCCGAGGCTGTCAGGGTAACCCCTCATGGCACATGCACAGTCTAACAGGCTACAGGATGAGATCTCTGTAGTGCAACTGTCTGAGGAAATTAGGGGCTGTAATGAATTAATAAAGGCAGCGGTCCACCCTTTTAACCATTTTGTAATTCACAGATTCAAATCTCATTTGTGTGCTGTAATAGCAGGACTACCCTGTCATAACACCAGTGTGACAGCTGCCCGCCTCAGTTGGACCAACTCACGCTTGATAGTGCATTATCATTAGCGGGGAGCTGCAGATTAATATTTCATTAGGACCGAGGCTTTGCAGGGGCTTCTAGGCATACCAAGCGATATGTTATTCCCCGCTTCACACAGATTACTCTCTGGCAGGTAGGGCCGGGATACAAGTGCTCTTATTATGATGGACAGAGCAGTGGTGCAAGGTATCCGTGAAAAATAATAATAATAAAAAAAAGAGATATGCCTATTTAACGGTGAGTAAGCATGGCCAGCCAAAGTGGTGTATCATCATTTTTCGAGGCATGGCCATGACAAACTGACACTGGGCTGCTGACGGTGGTGGGGAGGATCACTATGTTAATAGGTCCTGTCATAGGAGTTGAAGATGGCACTCTGGAGCGAAATCTTTAGAGAGACAACGGTGGCAAAGCTTTATGGCATAATATCATACAAGAGGCATCCGAAAGTTATGAAGGCTGAATCTCCTGGTAATTTCCTCACAGAGATGGACATCATTTTTTCAAGGACAAGTCATGCTAAACTTTTTAGAAATAGGACTATTAGTGGCAAATATACATGTTTTTACTCTGTGAAACAGTGCTCCAGCACCCTAAAATGATTTTTTTTTTTCAAATATAGAAACAGTTTGAACTCTTAGTAGGCAGTCATTAGTCTTTTTTCGTATGTTGTTTGAAGGTATAGCATATATAGTATAGTTTTGTCACAAATCAACAGAACTTCAGTTTACATTTCAAGTGCTGCTCTCCAAAACACATTTCATGTATCCTTGAGGTCCATGTTGCTCTGCCATTCCTCCCTCATGAAATATTTGCATAGCAGATTTGTTGAATATTTTAAATTGTAATTGTTTACATCTGCGTATGCTAGCTGGCAGGCGTCCCCTGTGCCTTCCACCTTGGCGCGTTGCTACGCTGTTCAGTGTGTTATCATGGAGGACTTGCATAAGACTGGCTGCGGGAGTGCGTATCGAATGCATCACCCATGTGCATCCTTGAGCGGACGCGAGCAAAACCAACCAAATGAGCTGCTTGTGGGAACATTGATCTATAGTGCTGCTGGTCAGAATCCGCTCTCTCTTTTAAATTTATCGTCAGGCTTTAGGAATTCACCGACAAAAGGCCCAAACAAGGACGCCAAACTTCAAAATTGGGTCTCAAATCTATCAAGGTTCAATATCGCTGCTCTTATTCCTACCGCAGCGCCGGCATTTATCTGACGCGTCATGTGTCATTTTCTAATTTGTGGCGTGATATGATGCGAATTTGGCCGGTGAAATGACCCAGCTAGTGACTTGAACATATCCCTAAATAAATCCTCCAACCCCGTCTATCGTTTTTTTTTGTTTTTTTTTTACCTGCAACACGAGAGCGCAACAGCCACCCTGCAATATGCTGCTTCATCTCTCTATCTTATTCCAGCGCTTGACAAATGCAAGCACAGTATACAAGAAGAAACAGAATACATTTCTTTGAGCTCGAAGTTGCTTGTTGCTGTATGTTGGGCAACCGCAGAATTCATCAAGAAACCTGTTTGATAAAACTTAAGCGTATCCTCCACTCTACAAAGTAGTGCCATTATTTTTGACGTTCTGTAGAAGCTAAGAGTCTTCAAAGGCGGCATGTTTAAACGTCAAACTGTTTGAAATATCAAAGCTGCGGTATGGCAACTTTCTAAATGTCAACATGGGGGATCTTCCACTCTTTTGATGCTCATTTCATGAGGAAGAGTAATGACAGGTCTGAAGGTGTTACAGCAGCCCTATCAATGCCGTGGCGCAGCTCTTATGTCATTCCTCCCCCTGTTTGAATGCTCACTTTGAGGATATGAACGTGAATTGAGTCGCTATTTCGTCGCCACGAACCTGGACATTTTTCATCTTCTGACTGATGTAAATTCTTGGTTTACAGAGTAATTGCTGTTGTCACTTCCCTGGATTTCCGAGGCACCTAGCTAAAAATGTCTGTAGCAGAAACGTTCTTGCATATAATTAAATAGAAACTCATTTATAAGGCAAATATTGGCGCAAAGGATAGTCAATTAAGATTCAACTCCTCTCAGTGCCTCCGTAGCTACAAGTATTGCTGCGTGCAAACGCTGCTACGAACAGACAGTTCTCAGTAATACCTCCGTTTTTATAATTTGGAAGTAAGAAAACATTATTGTTTCTCTATGCAACAGGTATCCCACACTCGCTTTTACTCAATTTGTATACTGTCTTACTCTCATTAATGTCCCCTCTTCTCATTTCTAATTTACGCATGTTGTCCTGATCCAGTGCCCCTCACAGGATGTCTAATAAGAATAATTGAGTTGATCAAACCTCCCTTTCGCCTCTTTTACCTCCTAGCATCTATATATATATATATATATATATATATATATATATATATATATATATATATATAGCAAGAGAGAGCAAGAGAGAGAGAGAGAGTTGATTGTTATGCACACAATGACTTAATGGCCAGCTAATCAGCCCATCAATGGTGTTAATGAGCAGCTGCTATGGTAATTTTTATCATCTTCTGTTTCCCGCTCAGGCAGGAAGAACGTCTCACCTTGGAGCCCTCTAAGGTTTCATTGAGGAACGAGCGCTCATCAGAACAAAAAACAGGACAAAAAAACAAACAGAACAAAACACAGAAAAGTAAAACCTGTTCAAGGTACTTAAAGCTGCAAAGAAAAAGGCTGAAAAACCTTTGTTTGTAATTGGATGTCAAACACAATTCTCAGTTGGAGGTTGAACATCTTTGGTCCGGGTCTTTTGTGCAGCTAAATTAAAGTAATATTAGGAGCAGTAATAGTCATAAAGTTGCATGAATAATAGAAACTGACGATAGTAAATGGGGGAAAAGGTCCATTTTTTGGTGAACTCAGACAACATCAATACTAGATTTGGATTAAGCCACACATGAATAGATGTTATCTCTGAATGACATTTCACTTGATGTGCTTTTGGATAATATTGAAACACGAGTCATTTCTGGTAAACAGCAGTGGGCTTCAACTGCCTCTTCAGATGGGCCTGTACACGGACCCCGGAATACTTTAAAAGTTTTCGGTACAAATTCCACTCCATAACCAGCAGTTAGAAGCTCCAAAGTCATATAAAAGGCTTTTGACTCCTGAAAACTTTAATGTTTGCAGTTTTAAAGAAGAACCATCAGTCTTCTCACCCTTGTGTACAGAAAGTGCTTGTATCCTACAAGAGCTTGCAAGCATTATATTTTTAAGAGCTTGTCTTCCACTAACAAGTTGTCAAGAGACTTTCCAAAAGGTTCCCCATTGTGAATTGCACTCTTCAAAAAGTGCTCTAAATTAAACAACATAATATGGTCTAAAGTGGCGGCTCGTTGCCCACGCTATGTCCAACTAACCCCAACATTTTAAAGTTAGGTATAGTCCTTTAGAATGTTCAGTATTCGGTGTCAATTCTGGCCTTGTGTCTGGAAAATTATATATCTATTTTTTTTCCCAGAGGTATAGGGGAGGAATTTTTAGGAGGTGTTGTTGCCCAGACAGGATATTGTACTTAGTGTAACCAACAGCGCAGATTCCAACCAACACCAACAAACACAGAACGATGGCACAAACCGACCCATCGGGAGTCTGTTGAAGTTCGTCTGGGCAGCATGAGTCTGAGCCACCTCATGGGCTCCACAACAGCCTGTCCAGACTTTCGAAAAAGTAAGCAGGAAACGGAAATTGTTTCGGTTAATCGTTTACAAATCTGCATTTACCAATTTCTTTCTTTCTTTGTTTTTTTTTCTTCTTTCCAATTAAAATAAACGTCCAGGCTGATACGCCAAACTGCGGTTACTCGGCGAAATAGTGGTTCGTTTGCCGACGCGTCTCTGTCCGACTCATGAGCGCACCGTCTGTGCTCACTCTCCTGTCGTACGGTTCGGCCTCCATCGACTCCATCTGGCCCCGCGCCATCCAACAGCTAGTGGCGAGCTGTATTTGTGTGGTGCTTGGCGCTAAGCAGGTTGTTTGCAGTGGGGTTTTTAGAGCTTTTTTCTCGAAAAACAGCTGCCCACTCTGGCTGAAAACGACACTGTGGGAATGGTGACAGTGAACCGGGGCAGTCTAGCTCCGGGCCTGACAGCTTAAGTCACCATAAAGCCGCTTTAGAATCCAAGAGGAGCTGCACAATCAGATCATAATTCTCCATTTACCCCAAGTGACACCTCTCATAATAAACATTGTCATTTGATACATGGTTTATGTAAGGAATATTGATTAAAGCCGCCTTAAGGTTCTAAGACCTCAGTTGTCATGGTTACAGGAATAACCACGCGCTAAATGCAGAGTGACACTCATGGGTTTTGGTTATTAACTGGCAGTGTTGACTTCTGGTTGGGAGCATTAGGAAAAGCAGGTTCTGTGGTAAAGTCGTCCGTTCTGACGACTGCTGGCACATCCGTCCACCCACTCGGACTTCTTTCCCCCCTGTCATAATTACTCCAGCCGCTGCGGCATCATCTGTCAACTTGGATGTCAATCTATGTCATTTTGGGGCATTCACATGAACCGCAGATCCTGTCACTTTTCTTGGGGCCTCGGCAGAGGTTCCTGTCTGATGACAATCGCTTAGCTATCAAATGTCAATTAAAAAAAAAAACAAAAAAAGAAAAAAAAAACCATCATGTTAAGATGGCAAACTACCCCAGATATCACAGGATATGGACAAAAAAAAAAAAATCAGTTTACAGCCTTCATGGAGAAACGCAATTTTGTGGGCGCGTGCGTTGCCGACTGATATTGATTTTGAATCAGTAACGGTTAGAATGTGTTCCTTTAAGGTAATCATCGTCAGTCGTAAGGGCGATTACAAGCCAGTGTCAACAGTCCTGAGGGATACAGCGTCATTACATATTCGAGTGGGAAGGAGTTCACGTGCGCCGCCGTTGCTCGCCCGAGCACCTGGGAGCGAACCAAATGCACTTTCATTATTGATCTCCATTTGGAGCTCTGGCCTTTCTGTCCATTATTGTTCACAGAGTGACGGCTGCTGAGTTCATATCTGCCGAGCAGACAGTTGCATTCAAGTACACAGGCGCGGTCTCACACAGCGCACACGCTGACTGAGTCTCATAGTAAATTTTACCTCCACCTCAGGCCTCCTCCAGCAAGCATCATTAACCCTGCCACTTCCGCAATCACTCCCTCTGCAAACACCTCAAGAAAACATCCATTGTTGGCCATCATAAACATAGCTGTCAAGCTTGACCAGGTTTTTTTTTTGATTTTTTTTTTTTTTTTTTGTTAGTGCTGTTTTGGACGCCTTCACCCGCCTTCGTCTGATGTTGTGGTATTTCCTCGAGCATGCGGCATATGATCAATACCATTCTGATCTGTTTTGGACTGTGTGCAACGCTGTGGAATTTGGAGAAAGAGTAAAACACTTGAGTCAACAGGCCACGGCTGCTTGCTGTGCTGTTGGCGTGGCCAGCCTTCCGTGTCTTCCCCTCAGTTTAACATTCAGTATGGTTTCCTCCGTCTTCTGACCCCATGACCCCTTCACATCTTTCTCCCTGGCTGCTAGTGATCAATTCTGACCTTGAGTTTAGGGCTCAGCAAACCTCAAGAAGAAGAAGAATTGAGAAGTATCTCCCTCCAACAGCATAAATATTTTATCTTTGAGGTGGGTGCATCCATGGAGTACGTGCGGAGGCCTTGTTAGCTTCATTTTATTTATTTATGCATTTCTGTCCCTGTTTTGATAGGAACAACAACATGTTATAAAGGAGTGGGCTGCACAGATTCTGTTAGATAATTCAGACTTGTGGTTTTGTGAACTCTGAACTTCTCTAACTTCTCTTTATGTTGAATAAAAATCAAGAAAGCCAGCCTTTTTCCAAATCATGGCATTTTCAAAATTCAAATTTTTAGGTAACATACTTTCCATTGTTCCCCCCCACATTTACTCATAATCTTTCAGGTTCTTTTTTTAATTACCTTTTTCATTTAGTAATCTCTAAGAGCATATAGCGGCACGTGGTGGGTTGCTCAAGCGACTTTTTCCTAAGTTAATACAAGCTCTTTCTACTTATTATCCTGAAAACAGTTGAATTCCCAGGACACTTTTGTAACACAGTCTGTTACTCTGCATGGTTGATGTTATGGCTTCAAGAGGGTACTCTGAAGTTGTGAGCTCCTCAGAGCTGATGCAGTGTAGAGTTGGAACCATCAGGAAACAAAGGACCGAGGGAGAGCAAGCTCCCATTTTCCAGAGCAAGTTAAAAGCAGCACAGCTCCTTCTAATGCTCAGAGGCCTATTTTAGATATACGGAGCTTTTAATGTCTAATGCACACTGCTCGGCTCGCTGACAATGTCAATGGTAAAAGAGAGACTTCAAATAAGCAACAAACATGGAATGTTCCATACTTTTAGATGGAGGGTTGTGTCGGCAGAGTGAAAGAAGTGCAAATGATGTAATTTGAGTGAAAGTACAAAAAAAAAAAAGAAAAAGAAAAAAAAATCCATACTGCAGTTGCTGGTTTCCATTGCAATATCACTGAAAATAATATGTGATGTTTTTATTTCGACAAATTGGCATGTTGCGATATGCGTGCTATCCTGTCGAGTGTCATAGGGTGTCGGAGTCTATCCCAGCATGCGTTCACTCTTAATTAGAATATTCCGTGAGCAGGCTTTCTTCATGTTGAAAACAAGAATTAAACAAAATATAAGGCATCGAGACGCATGACGAAACGTTTCACATTTTTCACAGCTGAACAAAAAGTAGACAGCGATACAAAAGTAGCGGCCTGCTGCAGTCCGCTGTAGCTCGTGGTTGGCTAAAGAGTATCAAGAACATCCAGATGCTCTCCGTCTCCGTCTTGGCAATAATGTGGTGGTGAGGCAGGTGAGCAGAGCTGGAGAGAAAGACAGGTGGCTGTGGTGATGCAGGTGAGCAGAGATGGGGAGAGACGGTGCCTCTGTTCAAACAACCAGAATTTGGAAATGACAAGTGGATTCAAAGAGGAGAGTCAGTCTGTTAAATCACTTCAGAGCCACATGAAGTGTGTGTGTGTGCATGTGTGTGTGTGTGTGCGTGTGCGTGTGTATGAGAGAGAGAGAGAGCGGGAACAATTTAACGCTGCCTTTGGCACTAAGCCATCCTAATAGACGGGAACACCTGTAACCATGGTAACTACACACAACAAAGAAAGTGAGACATGCAGCTCCAAGATATCTTTTAATTGTCTTTGGCAAAAAAAAAAAAAAATAACAAACATCAAATGACTTATATTTGATTTAGAATAACATGCATTACTTTCAGATAAAATGGCAAAGCATAATTAGGTACCAAAAATTAACAGTGATGGGTACAGGTGTCAAAGGACATTTAAACCGTTGTTCAATTGTTTTGTACCGCGCATGTAATGCTGTGCTGTCCAAGAATCGGAAAATCTTAGGCATGAAATTAAATTACAATGTTTTTGATGAGCTGAGCATTATAGTGTGTCATTCTGTCACCTTTTTGCTTCAAATGCTTCCCAGTGGACCCCACAGATCTCCACATGCTTCGGAGGGGGGGAAAAAAAAAAAAAAACTCTCCTGGAAAACCGCCTGAAAATGGAAAGAATTACCATGTGCTTGCGATTTGCAAGAAGGTCAAAGGCCACTTCCCGAGTTCAGTTATAGTCCCTGATTTTCAGATATGCCAAAGTTCTTCAACATTAATATTCCTCTTGCCCTCCTTCATCCTCATTATCTGCCTTCAGCATTAAATAGTCAGATAGGGAACACATTATTCACCTGATAAGCAACATGCCATGTTCACCGTGTACACCAGCTGGACTAAAAAGAGCATAGTGATTATGTGCTTATGTACTGTTCTTCCAGAGTGCATCAGCCATGTCCTCAGTATCCTCATGAATCAATTCTGGTTGAGGATAATTACCGAATGAATCGTAAGGTTCAGACATCTCGTGTCGATTGGATACGAGGGGAAGCCCTATGTCAGAGGTCTAATTATATTAATTTTCAAGTTTCCTGATTTTTTTTTTTTCTTTTCTTTTCTTTTCAAAGGGAGATTGCACAATCATGTTTTGCCCACTCCTACTACCATTACATGGGAGCTTGATCTATGGCAGGATAATACACTCTCACCTCATGATGCTGATTTGGCGTCCACGCTGCGGCTCGGCAGCTATTGAGAGAGCCCTGTGATAACAATCGGCCGCACTGATCTGTAATGACAGGGCAGTGGTATGGGGGTCTGGGGGAAGCACATCTGATGAGGGAGTGGAAAAGGGAAGGGAAACTGCAAACAGGGAATCTATCTGGCCAGGAGAGGGCTCTGGATGTCAGGAAACTCGCATGGACGCATAGTGGGTAATGATGAGCTTCACAAAGATGTTTAGTTAAGCTTGCCATCATCTTCATCATCCTCTCTCTCTCTCTCTCTTCCTCTCCAGTCTTCCCTTCTTTTTTTTCTCTTCTATTACCCTCAGCCTCATCCTCCTCTGCATCCTGCACACCAAGACACCGAACATTAACACCCCGGTCTGGTCTCTGACTGCTGCTGAATATTTCAATATAGCTCTGCTTATCTGGCAGCCCCTATGACCTGCCTGGATGAGCGAGGGAGAGGCAAAGATTCGCATGGCAAGCTGTGGAATGGATACTATACACAGTCATATATAAGTGAAGAACTTGCCTGGAGGTGAGCACATGAATACCAGATCTCTCGGCTCTCTCATTTGTGTGGATGGGCACCGAAATTCCATAACAGATACTGAATTCTAGCCTTCACTTGGGACCCCCCCCCCCCCTTTTTTTCCTGGATTCCATTCAAATTGCTGAGGCAGAAAAAGAAAATCTACATTTTTTTGTGTGTGTGTGTGCGCGTAAGTGCAAGTCAAATAGCCATGAGAGTAAAAGCTTTTCTGTGAGTGTGTGTGTGTGTGTGTGTGTGAATTTCATTACAATAGTCACAAGGGAATAAAATATTGAACTAAGATATTGCACAGTTCAGGTCTGTCTCACTTGCGGTGCTCTTCTCAGCTGAAATCATTTCACCTCTGGTTAATGAAGTGGGCTCTTGGAGATAGAGGCTTGGGGTCATTTGACTGTGGCACTGAATAAACCTACATGCAAAAATTGTGTTGAGTAATCTAAATAGGAAGCTACACGAGAGCCGCTGTAATTGCGGCTGACTCGCACGCGGCGATGGCTTTGTTGTCGGCGTTCGATTTGCACGTTTTTGGGTGAACTCGTGAGGCGTTTCGCCGGGGGGGGGCCCCAGCGGCTGCCCTTCAGGCTGCGCTGGACCACAAACGCTATCAAACAAGACGGCCTCCTTGTCAATGTCTATTACCATTAGAGGGCTGATTTCATACATGTAGTCCCTGCATCTAAAGTGCACACAGCCTTGTATGTCCTTGAGTGGCGATTGACGTGTTTCCAGAATGCACAATGAGACCAGGGAATACACTGACTATCTAATCTCATGGAACCCCCCCCGCCCCAACTCCTCACTGTTAGTGCATTTGACTGGATGGGTTTAGAGACCGGTGGGATTCTTTGTTGGTGTCTGAAACAAACAATGTGGCCTCACCACTGGCGAGCCGTCAATCTCGGGTCGGGACTGATCAGCGGCGGTCTAGGCGGCGGACCATAGAGAGAGTGGGAAGAAAGGGGCTGGCCCCTGAAGATCGAGACCCAACATTAGAGGGGCACAGCTTGGGGAAAGATTTGACTCTGACCAATCGAGAGGACTTAAAGGATCATGGGATAGCGGCGTGGAGGGTAGGGGACTCCTTGCCGCCTCTAATTGCTTTCTCTTTCTGGAACATCGTTTGCTCCCATTCTCTTGCAGAGCTGCTATGCTCTGAGAGCCACAACTGAGCGCCCAGCAAAACCTATTGGATTTGAAGGGTGTCTGTATCTTGAAGGGGTGTTGGGCTGCAGAAGGTGGGGGCTATCACAATCAATAATTCATAAGGCCTTTCCTTATTAGGGCTTCTCCTGACTGGGCCGCTGGTTCTTATGCCCGGCTCTGTGTTGGATGAGAAACTTCTAAGAAGGCAAAGCCGCAAAAAGAACTGCTGGCTTTACGTTTGTTGCTTGCTGCCTGCTCTGCCATTCCCACTCTGCACTCTCACCCATCCCCTCCCCGGTGTTGCTCGCGATTTCTCAAACCCTTCAAATATGAATCCAACCCTCTTAGCATAACAATGAGGATGCTATAGCACGCTGGATATGTGAAGGGGTCTGTTTGCATGGAAAGAGCAGACAGTTTTAAACCCTAATTGCTTAAAAAAAAAAAAAGAAACGTTTTCATACTGGACAGACTAATGTGCGGGAGATTTTACGATGTTGCGGCTTCAAACCAAATGTCAGGGCCAATAACCCCTAATTGTAAACATCAAGCACATAAGAGAGGATGTCTGCATGTGAGCACTATACAGTCATTAGAACACAATTGCCAACAAAAATTGTACCCTTTCAGAAATGGTGAATGAGTTTGTGGTGTTTTGCGGTTTAAAAAAAAACAACAAAAAAACGTTTTTGCACACATCGTCACGGAGCACGAAATGGTAGCTGCCTCTTGAGAGTTCATGAATTTGTGGACTTTGTGAAAAGAAATTGTGGCGAAATTAGCATTCTGTTCTCGAAGGCAGCATTAGCATGCGTGTGCCAAGCATATGTGTGGATTAATTATTGTGTAATTGTTTGATTCAGTGCAGTCCTGCAATACTAATAGGAATTAAAAAAAAAAAGTTAAAAAAAAACAAAAAAAAACCCAGAAAATCTCTATCGTGAATCTTTTAATGTGTGGTTAGTTTTGATTCGGCTGCACTACAAGTATTGGGTCAGTGTCTGCAACATTAAAACATTTGTGCCGTAACCCCATAGTGCACCAACTCCAGCCATTAATTCCACATGTGACACACGAGACGGCCCGAGAAAAAGCCTCCCTGTCCGCCTACCTGCCCCACCACACATCCAAGGTGACTGATAACTGGGGGCACTGTGGCCAGGTCTGCTCTCTGAGCTTCTCTCATTAGACTGCAGCTGCAGCACATTAAGAGCAGATGAATTACTCATCCGCCATGTGGTGAGATCTAATCACATGCAACTCCTCTGGATGCCTTTCTATCATTAACTCCCCCTAGTTTTCTCCTCACATCTTGTTTGGCTCATCATCCACACCCATAAATGTCCCCAAATTTATTATCCTCAGTAGCACTTTAAGAAGTTACCTTGCAGTTACTGAACCCTTAACCTCGCAGAGTTTAAATTCTTTCCCTTTATGTCCAGCCGTCTGAAATATTGTTATCACCTTGCAGTGATGAATGTGATTCTGAATATTTTACTGTTAATGTACACACAGGACAGAGCTGGAGGTGATATTCCCCCGGCACTGAGAATTCCACATGTACGGCCACTGAAAGTGAGTGCCGCTATGCAAGTTGGAGCCATGATGCGAAACAGATAAACAGTGATTACGCTCATCGTGATAAATGAAAGGGCAGCTCGCCAATGTGAGGAGTTTTTACTCACCATTGATCACAATTTGTATGTGCTGCTTACGTGGGAAGCCTTAGTGGAGTGGAATCCAGCTCTTTTTCATTCCATCAATAAGATTTCAATGTTGTATGCTTCATTAGAAAGGTGGCTGCAGCGCAAATTACCACCCTTCAAAGTACATGTGAGACATTTTCTGAACATATTCTTAGTAATGGAATCTGTCATGTAGAGATAGGTGCGTTTATATGTGATGGGCACTTGGACACCTTTATTTCCTCTCAACGCGTCAAAACACAATTCATCACTTATCTTACTCTTTCTGTCAGAAAGATAACCGGAATAGGCACGACCACAATCATCTTGAAATACACTACATTAGCATGCCATCTACATGCAAAATCACTGCATGAAATGTCATACATCGTTACAGCTTAAACTACCTGGCAACATATTAAATTGTCCAAGTTATATGAATGTCAACAACAGTGAAATTCTGCTAACTGAGTACAAATAACCCAATTATGGGCTATAATGTAGCACTGAAAGGATTTTGCTGCTTAATGATTGCTATGACTTTTTACATTTTAAAGGGAGATCGTGCAATTAGTCTGTATACTTCCTCCACCAACGAATAGCAGGGTTGGATGATTGCAGAGACCTTTCTTGGACACTGTTTGCACCGTAATGAACATCTCTCCATCATCTTATTTGTCTGCATGCGTTGCATGTGTCATGTCACATCATTTCATGACTGACACCGCCATAATGAAGACACTGCGGTATATTACAAGCCCCTACATAAACGCCATTACCAGTTCTCAGTTAAGATATCTTCCAAACTGAGCAGCCCCTGACTTGAATATGGAATTTTTATGTAGAGCATAGGGAGCACTGAAGTGGAAGTAGTGACAGGGGCTCGAATTTCTGCATTTTTATCTGTAAGTTTCCAACTAATCTCGATTGACAAAATGAATGCATTAATAAAATATGACCGGTCGCTTGAACAAATACCGGAAATACCGGAAGGAAAAGTGACTGTGTGATTATATATTTGTGTATGTGTTCATTGGAAACCAACATGTCAAGAATTCCATCCAAACATCTTCTACATTTCCGGGACAACACCGCCGTTCGTCACCGTTCAGATACCCAACAACAACCTTTTCTCGCTAAAGATGCAAGGCACGGAAATTATTAACAAGTGCTTGTGTGGGGTTGACAAACCGAAGCTCTGCCAAAAGATTTGAAATGCAGAAAAGCAGCTATGTCATCACGAGATAGAGGATATACGGTACGTGTGCCAGAGCCATGCACATGAAATGCATGACCTTACACAGCCAGGAGATGGTTTCGCTTGCCAGGCTGCTGAAATCCTGTACGACTCTCAAAATCACAATTTCACTTGAGCATGCATCTTGTAAAGCTCCAACCTCCAGCCAAAGTATCTGTGCCCAGGTACCACTGGGCCCGACCAATCAGTGTCCTACTGACAGCAGCTAAAGGTGTTTTATACTCTTTATTGGAAAACAATGGCAGCTCCTTAGTAGGTAAGGATGTACTGTATGCCGCTGTAGTGTCAGTTATACGTATCTGATCTGAAGAGTTAAGACAAGAGCAAATAATGACGCTGGCAGATTTACTTAATGTGTTTGCTATTGATAGATGACGATAGATGGTGATAGCCAGGCGGTCCGTCCAATCACCTGCCAGGTTTCCCCTTGAGAGTGCTTGCCCCTTTCCCACAGTTTCCAAAGCTGACTTCCAAAGTGGTTCTGTGTAACAAAGTAGCATCTCAGGTTGGGAGATGGTTAACTTGGTATAAAAAAAAAAAAAATGGAAGTGGGGGGACAGTCTGGTAGCAAAAAAATGCCTACTTGCAATGTGCAAATTTCTCTTTCACACATTGGAAGCCACAGCGCTCAGTCAAAAATAGACGGGAAACTCCTCCAACAACCATGTAAATTGAGGGCAGTTATGATCTTGGTTACATTGTCTTGGCTTCATGACTGACTGGCAACCTTCT
>CAAKHG010010109.1:7323-24159 GCA_901007715.1 Dactylopterus volitans | reverse complement strand
TAAATGTCCATGAAAACAGCTGCCTAGACATTGACAGCTATCCCACCAGATTTTCATTTTGAAGAATTACCCAGAGGAGGGGGTGCTGCAAATATACTTGGGAGTAATAATCTTTTTGCTGTGTTTGTAAATCCACTCATCACTTGCTGATGACCTCATCTGAAGGTATGTTTATCCGCTGTTTTACACTTGCTGACCCAAGTGTCCCTCTTACGTAGTACGTAACTGTACTTTTGAGCTTCACACATTTTTGCCAAACTGTTATTTCTGTCAATGTATGGCTTGTAAAGAGATGTATAGTTTTAAACTAACAGCATAATCATTTAATGAAACTGAAGTGCTCCCAGCTGCCAGAGTGTATTTCAACCCCTTTTTACATTGTAATCATGATATATAAGGGAAGATTAAATGAACTGGAAAGATGCATGCAGGACCTTGCTGTAAGAATGACCCCAAAAAACAAGCGACCTCTCTGTTGAAATTGGACCTGCTTGC
The DNA here is from genome assembly GCA_901007715.1 of Dactylopterus volitans. NCBI lineage: Eukaryota > Metazoa > Chordata > Actinopteri > Syngnathiformes > Dactylopteridae > Dactylopterus > Dactylopterus volitans. Next base: position 23,664 of record CAAKHG010010109.1, on the reverse strand, counting down.
AGTAATGTGTCCTCGATGCAAGTATAAGCTTCAGTGCTCCTAGACACGCACACCACTCTGTAGATGCTGTGACCTTGGATCACTTGCATGCTCAGAGAGTGATGGGTGATTGTTGGATGACCCACTTCAAAGAGAACACTTTGCTCTGAGCCTAGAGGAGTCGGATGCTATTGTATTTTCATTGCTGACGAGGGATATAGTTCCAAGTCTGGAAGGAGTGTGTGCTCCTAATTAGTGTTTCAAGTGTACAAGACCTAGGCGAAATGCAATGCACTGAACTACTGTGGCTCTGACAGTAGCTCAGACTGGCAATGATTGGTGATTCAGACTCAGGAATTATGGTCAAATGGGTACCATTGTTCATACAAGATTAGAGGTATCTTTAAATGATGCTTGGAGTAGCACTGCTTGCCTTTCAATGTATCTTGGGTAAGAATGAAATTTAGAGTTACTCAGTGAGCAGTTTGTACCTTTCTTGTGCTTAGTTTTTACTGCCCTTGCCGAGAGGGAGGATGCTTTGTGCAAATAATCTGCTGCCTTTTTCATTTGTTTTGAGTGATGATTTAAATAAATGCCGACAGTCAGTGAACGGTGATACAGTTTCAAAATAAGAAGTCTCTTGTTAAAGGACGACGATGAGCAAGAGTTGGCTCTTTTTGTCATTGAACTATTAAAACCAACCCAACTTTTATCAAAATTACTTCTTAGCCAACGCTGCAGACATAATAGCAGGATCAGCATGTAATGAGTCACTGGAGATTTTTATAGAGTTTCTAGTGCTTGATTGCGCTGCTGACTAATGGAATATTTTTTAAGTGTCTTCAAAATAATCCATGTGCTGCTGTGGACATTCAGGGTCACCACTTGAGGCTTTTGATGTTTTCTCGAGTGCTGATGGATGCTTGCTTTGTAACATCCCACATGGGTGCTTGACTACTAAAGGCAGCCACAGCAGATACTTAATGTTGACAAATATCTTGTATTTTAGTCTTAATAAATAGCAGTAAGAGCTGCACACTGGATGATGACCACATGTGAATATGGAATTCTAAGCATAGTCTGTGTAAACAAATCAAATATTTGAAATGTTCTGTTGCTCTCTCTGAGGAGCTGAAATTCAGTTCTGTGAGAGGAGTAAGTATGCAGAGGCAGTTCAGCTGTGAGTGACTGACAATGTCAAACTACGCACTGCAAAATAATTTTTCTCTATGCTGATATCTATTTGGTCAGGTTAGAAATTGTGAGAGATAAATGAAAATATCCCTGTTTAAGGATGGTGTGCGCATTGGTTGACTTGTTGACAGGAAGGATGTTTGACAGGCGAACGTTCACACCCACTTGTATGTGCCACAGATGAGTTGTGTGTAGTTCTAACTCCTCAAAGCACTTTATGAGCTGTGTTCTTGCCATGTCCTTTTTTTTTTCTAGAATTAATATCATGTAAATGTCAGTTTGGCTGCTACGTACAGCAGCTGCCTTTGTCACATAACAATTCTCATTATGCATCATTCTCCTGGCTCCTAAGATTTTAAACCAAGACCCTCCATATTGTTAACCGTTTCTTTTGCTCAGCATGTCTGAAGCTTTAAAAACCAATCTGGTGTAGCGGTGAGGTAAGTATCTATTACCAGTCACTACCGGGTTGAAGTAATGTAATGAGGTCAAGTGTCGGGGTTCGGTTTGGAGTACATTTCAAGCTATGATTTTACCCACCACAGGTAGAGGCTCACTTTCTGTTGTCAAAAACACAACATAATTTGATTTCATTTTTTTCCTTCTCTTTTAGCCAGTCCTGAGTTGTGAGTCAGAAGAGGAGAGGTTGGGCTGATGGTAAGCACTCTTATCACAATCAAGAATTTGAATGGACGTTTATATTACAGGATTTTGCCTTATTATAAAACGAGGAGACAAGGAAGAGACCACCAGGGATCACTTACCACGTTATCAGTAGAGAAGTAGATATCATTCTCTGCCCATTTAGAATTTCATTTACAATTTTCACACTGCACTCTCTTTGTTAGCATCATTCGAGCACTATCAGTTATGTTGAATCTTGTTTTTCTACGATGAATACTTTCTGAAATGTAATGGCTAGGGCATTTGTATCGTTAGGCTTGAATGCCCTAGAATATACACTGAAAAGTAAATCCAAATGCATCAGTATCCAGTACAACATGGAGCATTTCAGAAACTGTTCTTTAAACTTGTTTAATGCTCTTAATGTTTTTTTGCAGTTGTGGGTTGGTGCTATCAGACATACCACATGCTCTTAAGCTTAAATTGATTCCCACTCTTGTAATTAAATAGACAGCAAATGTCAAACAAAGATTGTTTTCAACAAGTTGATTTTTGGACAAAATTAACATGAATCTCATTTTTTAATCGCAAAAAGTGGTTTTGTCTGCATCAACCCGGTTTATGTTGCTTATTGTTTAAGACTCTACTGCTGCTTATTATGTTCATCACTCACTGCTGCATGTCATAATTCATTTTTATTTTCCTTTTGTGGTAGACAAGCATGAATTTGAGCCAAGCCACAGATGCATGCCCACTCAAAAGGTTCAACTGAACGCCATCCCCTCTGCTTCCTGGCTTTCGACCAGCCTCTCAGAGGGGGTGTTGAGGCTGTAGTAGAACCCCACTGTGAAACTGGAGGTCTCTGATGGATCAGGGTAATAGTGAGCAGAGCCCAGAGGAGCCAGATACAGGAGGCCGGGTGGAGTCGGAGTGCGGCAGGAGGGCATCGGAGTCCGAGCACGGCTTGTCCAAAATCACCCATAATGCCCTGGAGAACATGGGAGCGTTGGGCCATGGCCTGAAGCAGTTCTTCCAGCCACAGCGCCGACGCTCCTCCGTTTCCCCACATGACTCCGCCTCATCCTGCACGGGCGCCTCTCCCTCTGAACCCAATGATGTAGGGTCAGAAGTAGGGGAGGCTGCTGCCTCCTTGGCTCCCCCTTTGGAGTCTGACAACGCTGCTGCTTCCGCCCCTCCCGCAGCTCTGAGTCGTGTTCTGCAGCAGATACGAGGGGCTCCACCAATAATGAAGCGCGGCACCAGCCTGCAGAGCCGCCGCAGCAAGACAGGAGGAACTGGGGATCCTCCCCAGAAAGGTAGCCCTCAGATCCACCGGCGCAGCACCCATGAGGCTCTGCTGCAGGCTGGACGCCCACGGTCCTCCTCGACCACTGACACACCCAGCAGCCCTGCGCTAGCAGACATGCTTCTCACTTCTGGTTACCACTCCACTGAGGAGCCTGACAAGGTCAGTGTCCAGAACGTCCTTCTAAAGTGGTCCAGGGTTGGAAGTAAACCAAATTTATGCAGTTGTACATAATCAGTGTACGTAGAGAAAAACCTAAATAGAAAAAAAAACATGCACTGGGAAGTCATTGTTTGGAATATACAAATTGATGCCAAACTAGCTTTGTACGGTGAGTCATGAGGTTATCTCACAAAACACAATTCCTCTGATATTTAGAAAAATAGTCATTTCATGAGACATTTCTGTATGTTTTTTGGTTTTGGTTGCGGAGCTCTACTGGAAAAAGGTTGTCACTCATTGCTGTACAAAAGCATGATGTGACATTAATTATGGGGTCGTTTGCTTTGTTTCCAGAAGTCATTCAACTGCAGTCAAACCACACAGCCACAGTCCTAATGAATTTTGGATGAGTGTTAAATAATAGCTGGATATTTTTTGAGATTTTGATGTGGTTATTGCTTATTCAGTAAGGATTAAGATTAATGCTTTTTTTCTTGCTCCCTTTAATGAGGTTCTGCAGCATTGTGAGTTATTGTTTTTTTCTGAACTTGTTTATGGAAACAGCAAAAGTTTTACTACAAGGTATTAAAAGTTGTGATACAGAGAGACATTGTGCATTAGGGAGGTAACACATAGGTTGTGTGTGTGTCAGCATCCCAGTTCCTGTTTCGCTGCAAAAACGAAAAGATAAAGCCGACTCAAGCGCCGCAAGAATGTCAAATGGGCAGACGTGTTAAAAGGCTGCTAAGGGTTTCTGTGTGCCTTGACGAACCCTTGAATGGGTAGATGAGCCATCGGCAGGAGAAGGTCACAGATTGCCTTTGAGTGGTTGGTCACTATGTGCTCTAAGTCCTTCTAAATTTAGCATTCACTGTCTCTGAGTGTACTTAAGGTCAGAGAAAGCTTGCAGGGCTAAACAAAATTAAGCTTGTGGTATGAGGTTTTTTTTTTTCTTCTTCTTTGAGTTCATGATGCAGCATCTTCACTGTTGTCAGTGAATAATTAAGCAGGGACGGACCCGGCTGCTTTGTCACACAACTGTTTAGAAGAATACGAAAATATAAGAATGTGAATAGAAAATAGAAGATGCCTCACTTATCTAATAAAACATTTAATGACTTGTCATTTGGAATCGCCAAAGCTCAAGTCAGGCCATTCAGAATCAGACGCTGATATTAACTTCCCTCATTTAGTAAAAAATATCCTCCATGGAACGGTAGTTGTCCCTTCCAACAAATACAGATTAAAAATACATTATTCAAGAGGCTGCCAGTACAAGATTTATTGCTTGCATTTGTACTCTGCATTTGTATTGCAGTTGTGGGACCATGAACACTCAAAAAAGAAAGTTGAGGAAAGTGTTGCGTTGGTTTACAGTAACCTACCACACTAACTCCACTAACCTCCTATGATACAACCCTATCGTTTTCAGTATTAAACATTCAGTTATACTGTAGTTGGTGGGAAGTTGTTCGATCTGCTTCTTCGAGCAATTCACAGCTGAATCATATGGGTTTTTTTTTTTTTTAGAACAGGGAGAACACCAGAGAGATTTATAGCCATTAATTCTACAAACATGTCATTGTTGGAGTCAGACTGGGTTTACTGCACCTGTCTGTACCTCCTCTAACTGGAGCTGTGAAGTGACAGTTACAAAGGAACTTAGCAGGCGCCATCTACTGTTGTAAATCTGCATTGCCTTAAATCCTTATTATAATATGATTCCACTTTATAATATCACTACAATGTTTTAAGTAACAAAAATTGATTTACGGTTTAAACACAAGTCTAAACTGAAGTTACTGAATAATAGAGGGAGAGTAATATTAATCACCCATTGCTTGCTCTCCAGTACATCATTTATGAATCAGTGTTTCTAAACTGTTTGCTGTTTGGTTGTCATTAACTTTTAAGAGTAAGCTAAAGTACTTTTTTTCACATTATCGACATTCTGTCCACTTTCAACAGCTGGATCGTTATGATGGATCGGGTCCTGCTGTGTCGCCCAACGCCATCTCCTACGGTGCAGACGGATATGATGTAGTCGATAGTACCCCGGACCCACAGAGAACTAAGCAGGTCATTGCCCAACTGCAACAGAAGATCCTCAAGCTCACGGAACAAATCAAAATTGAACAAACTGCACGTGATGACAATGTGGCCGAATACCTGAAACTCGCCAACAACGCGGACAAACAGCAGAGTGCTCGCATCAAACAGGTATTTGAGAAGAAAAACCAAAAGTCCGCTCAGACTATCCAGCAACTGCAGAGGAAGCTGGAGCACTATCACCGGAAGCTCCGCGAGGTGGAGCACAATGGCATCCCCCGTCAGCCCAAAGACGTTTTCCGAGACATGCACCAGGGGCTGAAAGACGTCGGCGCCAAGGTGTGTGCCCTTTACCCGTGCCTTCAGTTTTCTCTTGTCGTCCTAACCCACTCTTATCTTTGTTAAAGGTTGCCTATCGTTTACTAGTTGAAGATGACTTGTCTTTTTCAAAGAATTTTTAAACGACTGCGACTCGATGAGTAGACTAAGCCGAAAAAAGCATCGTAGCAAGTGGAGCAAATGCATCATTACTCAATTAGGGAGAGCAAATGTATGGATTATGCAGCAAACATTTTTGTTTTTATGAAAACAAACACATTTTAAGACAGTTTATAGTCAGATAGTTTTGCCTCTGCTGACACAAGTGGTAGATTCAGAACACTGGTGCTTTCATGTCCGACGATGTGTCAGCAGGCACCGTTGTAACATTATTTTACGGGGAGGAAAAGCAATTTTGACCAAGACTGGGACACAGGAGGATCAAAAACATGTTTTAACATGAGCTGAAAAGACTTTTTAGTTTCACTGTGACATCCTTTGTGTTTTCCGGTTGATCTCATTACCGTGAAAGTTCAAGCAGGAAGAGGCAGGAAGAGGGACAGGTGGAGCTGCAGAGAGAGAGGTGAGGAGACAGAACGCTGAGAATGTATAGGAGCACTAACAAAACGGTCCCTTTGCTTTGAGATAGTGTAGGTTAAAATGATCTGCCTTTGAAGTTATGATCATTCATTCCTTTGTGATATTACAACAACGGGTGGTGGTGTTTTTGATAATAATTACCTCCAGAACTGGTTTCTAAAATGAAATGGTTGAATGGAATTAGATTTTTGTAAGGTCGTTTCCTTCATTCAGACTGGTCAAACTTGAAGATGGCCCTGTGCGTATAGAGAATAGCGACCCTTGGGTTAAACATTCTTTTCGAGGTAATCATGAAATCAATATTGCTGTAAGGTTGTTTGTCCTTGTTTGACCTTCAATATGGCCTTGTAGGCTGTAACCTGCTATCATTTTAGGCTATACACTTTTTTGAGGAATATACAGTAATTTTTAAATATGATTGAAATTACTTATAATAGTCCTGCTCCACCGAGTTACAGACAGTTCCTGGTGCTGTCTCTCGGTTTTCATAGCTCCTTCAATGTAACTAATCGAGTAATCTGGATTGTTTCTAGATTTAATCCAAGATTCTAGACGGATTAAACATGCATGGAATTAGTTTTTGATGACATTTTGGCACGAGATTGCTAGCAGCACAGCAGGTAACAGTCATTGCCATCAGAGTAAAGTGCAGTTGCATTTTATTAAGGTTATGGTTTATTATGGTTCATGTAATCTGAGTCAGTGTCAAAACATTCTGCCAAGAGAAATTTATAATGACCCATACAAGAACTTTGCTTCCAAAAAGTTTAGGACACTGTGCAAAATCTAAATAGAAGCAGAATGTGATGATTTGCAAAACACAGAGACTTCTTATGTAATTTGAAATGGCACAAAGTCAACATATCAAATATTGAAACTGAGAAATTCATCTTTTGAAAATGATGTATGCATTTTGAATTTGATGCCAGCAGCATGTTTCAAAAAAGGTTGCACAGTGGTAAGAAAAGCCTGGAAAAGTTGTGAGCAGCTCACAACTGGTTTGGTTAACGGGCAACAGGTCAACATGATTGGTTCTTATAACCAATGCTTTCTGAAGTATAGATGGGTAGAGATGCAACACTCAAAGAATGTCTGTGAAATTAATATTGCAAACAATCTGGGGATTACATATACTCCGATATCTAATATCTGAGGAAATCTTTGTGTGCAAGGGACAAGGCCAAAAACCAGTATTGTATGACTGTGACCTTCTGACAACATTGCATCACTGCATGTGCTCAGGAACGCTTCCAAGCACACCAGGTGTGTTCAAGCACTGAACACACTTTGTCGCTGCATCTACAAATGCAAGTTGAAACTCCACCAGATGACCATAAAAAAAGACGAGATCCAGAAATGCTGCCTCCTTCCATGGGCCGAAGATAATTTAAGCTGGAAGAAAGCAAACTGTGAAACTGCTTTGTGGTCTGATGAGTCAGATTTTGAAATTCTGTTTGGAGATCTTGGAGGTCACATCTGAGGAGGGCTAAGGAGGAAAGGGACCATCCGCTTGCTATCAGCACAAAGTTCAAAATCCAGCATTCAGGGCGGTATGGGGATGCATTAGTGCACAGGGCACCATGGATAACATGCACATTTATTAGAGGACCATTAATGTTGAACGATACTTTGGAGGAGTTTTCACCAGCAGGAATGTTTGATGAGTTCTGTACTGGTGTGCAGACCTCATCTGTACACAGGATGCTGGCAAGTAGGTAATACTTTTTCAGGGAAGGCCTTGCTCATTTCAGACCGACAGCGCCGAACCACATTCTGCATTTATTACATCAGCGTGGCTCCTTTAGTGAAAGAGTCCTGGTGTTTAACTGGTCTGCCTGCAGTCCCGACTCGTCACTCATTGAAAATGTTTGCCGTCGTATGAGCGGTAAAATAAACCAAAGTGCAGCCTGAACTGTTGAGCGGCCGAAATCCTACATCAGGCAGGAATGGGAAATTACAGTAGTTGTTTAGGTTCGGCTAGTGTTTAAAGAAGAGGTGATGTGACAGTGGTAAACCTCAGTGTCCCAATTTTTTTTGAAGTGTGCTGCTGGTACAAATTCAAAATGGGTGCATAATTTTCCAATGACAATTCGATTTTCCGTTTATACATTTTAAATGTTGTCTCTGCTATTTCCAGTGGTATTCAGGCTAGGTCAATTTGCCGGGGTGGATTGCTGTGTTAGTGTGTTGTACTGCAGAGCTACCTGCTCATTATTTTGCTAGATTACTGGCACAGATGGGCTAAGCTTAAGTACTTTCAGCAGGATATATGTGATACCATCACATATATTCCCAGTTTTCATAATGCAGTAGCAAATTCCCCTAACATGGACCTGATGTTGCTCATTTCAGGTGACAGGCGGCCTCTCCAGCTTTTCTCAAGCCACTCATTCTGCCGCTGGAGCTGTGGTGTCAAAGCCCAGAGAAATAGCTTCACTCATCCGCCACAAGTTTGGCAGCGCAGATAACATTTCTGCCCTGAAGGATTCTTTGGACGAAACCCAGGGAGACGATGGCGTTGGACCTGGTGCAGCGAGGACCCTTGGCACGGGACAGCTGCAGTCTAGTCCAAAATATGGCAGTGAAGATGACTGTTCTAGTGCTACTTCTGGCTCTGCAGGTGCTAACAGCACCACCGGAGCCCCTGGAGGGCCCCCTAGCTCCAGGGGCAATACCCTTGAACATGCCCAGTCCTCTGGCTTTGACGCCATACTCCATGAGATCCAAACACTCCGGGAAAATCAAAGTCGCCTTGAGGAGTCCTTTGAAGATTTAAAAACCCACTATCAGCGGGACTATACCATGATCATGGAGGCCCTTCAAGAGGAGCGATACAGGTGACGTAGCTTTTACTGTCGCTGTGTGGTCTGCATGGTAAGAAAGATTGTGTCCCCTTTGTGATGCGTTTTCCTTGTGCAACTGTTTTGAAGGTGTGAACGTTTAGAAGAACAGCTCAATGACTTGACAGAGCTGCACCAGAATGAAATTCTAAACTTGAAACAGGAACTAGCCAGCATGGAGGAGAAGATTGCATACCAGTCTTACGAACGAGCAAGAGACATTCAGGTAACCATCGACCTCGAGTAACTCCGTGTCTCTGTTGAACTGTCAAAACTATTCCACCAACAGTTTTGTCCCTGACCTGCAGGAGGCTCTGGAGGCATGTCAGACGCGCATCTCCAAGATGGAGCTGCAGCAGCAGCAGCAACAGGTGGTGCAGCTGGAGGGTTTGGAAAACGCCACGGCAAGGACTCTCCTCGGAAAACTCATCAACGTGCTGCTAGCTGTCATGGCGGTCCTTTTGGTGTTTGTGTCCACGGTGGCTAACTGTGTCGTCCCCTTGATGAAGACACGGAGCCGCACGCTTTCCACGCTGCTGCTCGTCATCCTCCTCGCCTTCCTCTGGAGGCACTGGGATGCCATTTCCGAATACCTGCACCGCTTTCTCCTGCACCCCAGATGACCAACTCGGAAGGCGCATTTCAACGAAGGGACAGAAGGTTTCTGACTGATGTTTAAACTGAGACACATTGACTCTTACAGGGAATTGAATCTGAATAGCCGTTATCTTTTCTTGCTATAATGCAGCTTCTTAAACTACTCATGAGGTTTGCATCGGAAGTTCGTCTCCTCATGACCTCTGAAATGTGTTTTGGGAAGAATAAAATGGCGAATACGGGGAGGAGGGATGGGAGGTTTGGCATTGACTTTCTGTCTTTGGTGCAATTGTGGCACAAGCACACACACACACTGTAAGGATGAATGGGGCATAGCTGAAGGAAGGGTTGAGAGAACTGCACACTTGATTTCTCTCTCCTGAGTGAATTTGTTTACATGTGTATAACTTTGCATCGTTTCCCCCACTGAAGAAATTGTAACTCGAGTTTTATTACTTTTGCGCTGTTTCAAGTGGTATCGTTTTTTTGAAGTCGCTGCGATTTTTTTAAATACGGCTAAATGATGGATATTTATTTTTAACGAGCTCACAGTCGTCTGCTGATTTTGGTTTTCCACATGTTGCCATCCTGGTTTTTAATGCGATTTCTCACCTCTCCACCTCCCCTTTTTAAATATTAGCTGCGGCCGACTCATCCTCTTCCTGCTCTGCGAAGAATGGGGTGTGTTTGCACATCGGCTACATTGCTCTGGAATCAGACTTGTCACTGGATCAAATAACAGAGGGTTCTCTAATCCCTTTTGGACACGTGAAGTCAGTAACATTGGTCCTGCTACAGACAGGATATTACTATCAAGAACATGTATTTCAAAGATGCAACTGTATTCTGGGCCAACTGGATCCATCTATCCTGGTGGATTGTTTTTCACTGCAGAAGAATCTATGAACTGCATTAACATACTTGAAGAGCAGTTTGAGTGCTCGAAGACTCAGTGCTTCCGTACTGTTTCTATTAGTGACAATGACATAGTAATACTTTTTAGTTGATTTTTTTATTTTTAAATACAAATAAATTTGCTGTTTTAAAAGGTGTCATTTAAAGTCTGACTTGTATTTGTCACAGGTGACAAGAAGTCACATTTATTGTACAATGCAGTGGATTTGCATGTACAGTACAAGGTAAAAATCAGTGTTTCAGAGGTTCCAATATGAAACTTAAGTGGAGAAAACTAAAGCCACATTACATCAAAAACATTCCCAAGTAAATCCTGAAAATGTGAAGGGTTAATGGTGATTCCATGAACACTAGTTCACACTAGTGAACTAGAACACTAGCCCCAAAATTGGTTTAAATTATGGTAAGAATCCAGTAAAATTAGTATTACAGTAACATTCAAACCCCAATACCAGTTAAAGTGGGACGTTGTGTAAAGCGTACATTAAAAACATGATTTGCAAATCCAATACATGACATGACAAAGACAGGATATTTAGTCTTGAAAATGATGAACTGTGTTTTTTTGCAAATATTCACTCATTTTGAATTTTATTCCTACAACACGTTCCAAAAAAGCTGGAACGGGCATGTGTAGCACTGCGTTACATCACCTTTCCTCTTAACATGTTGAACTGAGGACACTTAATTGTTGAAGCTCTGCAGGTGGAATTCTTTCCCATTCTTGCCTGAAGTACGACTTCAGTTGCTCAGCAGTCCAGGGTCTCCGTTGTCATATTTTATTATCTTGATGCGCCACACATTTTCAAAGGGAGGCAGGCCTGGACTGAAGGAGGGCCGGTCTCATAACGCGTGCAGAATGTTGCCTGGCATTGTCTTGCTGAAACAAGCAGGGACCCGTATGTACCTTTCAGCATTAATGGTGCCTCCAGAGATGTGCAAATTACCCATGATGCCATGGGCACGAACACATCCCCAATCACGAATGCTGGCTTTTAAAACTTTGCGCTGATAACAATCTGGATGGTCCTTTTCCTTTTTAGCCTGGAGGACGCGACATCCATGATTTCCAAAAACAACGTGGACTCGTCAGACCACAGCACACTTTTCCACTTTGCGTCGGTCCATTTCAGATTAGAGTGGGCCCAGAGGAGCCGCCTGCATTTCTGGGTGTTGCTGTATGGCTTTTGCACGGTACAGTGTCAACTTGCACTTGCAGATGTAGCAACGGAGTGTGTTGACTGCGTTTGTCTTAAGTGTTCCTGAGCACCACCTTGGTAATATCCACTACAGAATTGTCTTAATGCAGTACCGCCTGCGGGATTTAAGATTTTTCGGCTTTGCTGCTTGCCTGCAGACATTGCTTCAGATTCTGAAACTTGATATATTGGACTGTAGATGATGAAATGCCTAAATCCCTCACAATAGTACACTGAGAAACATTTTTAAACTGTTGGACTATCTGTTCATGCGGTTGGTGAAGGTGGTGAGCCTCACCCCATCCTTACTCTTGAGCAACTGAACCTTTGGGGGACGCTCCTTTACCCAATCATGACACTCGCCTGTTTCCAAGTGGAATATTGCACCCAGGTGTTTGAGCACTCAAGTTTCCCAGCCTTTTGTTGCCCCAGTCTGAGCTTTTTTGGAACGTGTTGCAGGACAATTCGAAGTTACTCAATGTTTACCAAAAACTGAACTGTATTTAGTGTTCACTTAACACTTCTCCTAGATGCATCACCTCTGCCAGCATCTTACCCCCGTGAGTGTGAACTGAAACAATTTTAACTATAAAAGTATGAACAAAATGTCAACAATTGTGGCATTTTGAAATGCCAACGGTCATCCCAAAAGTTCCAATCACTTGTGTGGGTTCACCATAACTACACTGGTACAAGTTGCGTCTGTCAGTTCTGGTCGACCTGCTACACCACTACGTTCTAGATCCTAAATAACTGCATTTCTACCAAATTTTTAAAGTACCCACCTTTTAATTAATGTCTGAAGAAAATTTTTATAACTACAGAACTAGCATGCAGCTACCTTACCAAACTTGACCACATTTTTTGAAACATCTAAAATGATGGATATAAATGCTCCATATAAAAAAAAGGATTAAAAATAAACATTTTATTTTGAAAGAATTATAAACTTGACTCAAGGACCACATTTACGCTGCAGTCTTCTTCCCTCATTTTGCAGTAGCTCTGGGTGCAGAGGCAGCGCCGCCCTTTCCCGCCTTCCCCCCTTTGCCATTCTTTGCCTTAGGTTTTGTCGAGTCGGCTGTCCCAGTTTCTGTAGCTTTTTTAGCCTTGGGCTTCTTTGCTGGTGCAGCCTTTGAGGCAGACGGCCCCTCGTCTTTCTTTGACTTCCTGGGAGGCTTTGAGTCCTGAAATGAAGACACATGTAGTGTGGTCAAGAAGTCATGACGCCGGCTCCAACTATTGCACCAACTACAGAGCATGTAACCGAGTCACCCAAAAGCTAATTCAAGTTGGAACCCCCCCCCAAAAAAAGTTCTTCAGAACAGTTTAACCCCCAGATATTCTTTTCATGATTGTCGACATTTGGACTATAATTTAATTCTGGTGAGAAAGTGTAAATTGTTGCTATGTTGTTAGTTTTAAAATCAGTCGACCATTAATTAAATCTGCGTATATTGGTAGTATAGTTCCATTTAGATTATGTGTAGATTATATAATAAGGCGTCAGATACTCATTTCCAGATAAACTACCTCTGAGGTCTCCTCGGGTGACTTGGTTTCTTCATTTGCAACATCTTTCTTCTTCGTGCCACCTTTAAAAAAAAATAATAATCACACATTAGGAAACAAAGGTAGATTTTATTCATAATTTGAATACTTTGACATTACCTGTCTTTTTGCTCTTTTTAGGTACATCCTTTGCCGCTATTGGAACGTCCTGCTCATTGGGATCCACGTTTTCGCTTTTTGCTGCAGGTTCTTTCACTTTTGCTGCAGGTTCTTTCACTTTTGCTGCAGGTTCTTTCACTTTTGCTGCAGGTTCTCTCCCTTTTGGTGCAAGCTTAAAAAAAACACATGTCGGTGGGACTCGTTTAGGCGCGCATGGTTACGCGTTCAGTGAAGCTGCAGAGCTCACCAACTCACCCTGAACTTGCCCGTGGCGCCGGCAGTGACGGTGGCGTTTGCGGGCCTCACCAGCGTGCCCTCCTCGATGCCCTTCTTCAGGGTTTTACGCACCAAACTCTTCAACCTCACCAAGTCCACCGTGGGGTGCATTTGCTTGATGTAACTCTGGATCGCCTGAGAGGAAACCCCCTTTCGCGAGTCCAAGGCTTTGAGCGCTTCCCTCACCATGACCGCTGTGGAGGGATGCGCTGCGAGCTTGCGCAGCGGCGCAGAATCTAAGGGGGCGTACGCATAATTTGTTTGTTTGTTTACTTGACATCGACTACACAACATTACCGGGAAGTGTGGTGGTTTTAACTGGACCGATAATAGGAGGTACCTGGTTTTTTCTCGACTTTCGTCTCCTGCGGCGGCGCGTCGCCGGATGAGGCGTCTTGAGAGCGCGCCGCTTGCTTTTTAGGAGGCATCGCCGGGGCTCTGAGGGGGGGGAGAAGAAAAAATGGAACGCAGATTCTCAGAAGTCTAACAAAAAAAAAAACGTCCTCTATCGCTTCATAAGAGGTGAGTCTGTCTTTATGCTTTTGCTTCCGGTAAAATGAGAGCAGGTGGAGCTCATCTCATCAGGTGCAACCCATCAGGTGTGTAAATGGAAGCCATCAGGGGAGCGTGGCAGAAGGGGTCGCCCCGACCCCGGCACGCGGCACGGCCCCCGTCTGTAGGCCGAGATTTGCAAAATTACACCTATAATCAGTTTTCATTGACTTCATGGATTGTCGCCGTTGTGGGGACACATTCGTTTATTGTATTTCCTACACTTTTTGTCATTCACACCAAAGAAAAGATGTTCCATTTATTTCAGTATTCATCTTGGGGGAAAAAAACCCCCAAAAAAACCCCGGCATCCTGTTAAAACCTGTAAATTTAGTCTCGCCATTTCCAATAATTTCCACAAAGTTTGCATTTTTATTGGCACAACAGAAATATCCCCTATGTCCACTGACATGGATATGAAAAATGATAGCAAAAATCTGCAAGCTTAGAGGAGTGTATCAGCTATAGGCAGTATAGGCAAAACACAGCTGGAAAAACAAACACGTAGATCAACAGAAATGATGAGATAACTCCACTTGTCACGGCTGACTGCATTTAGGCTGATGCTCCAGCTGGTGGGTTTGATCACCAGTGTAGAACCTATGATATACAGTTGCCTGCTGTGTGTGTGAGTGCGTGTGTGTTGTGGGTTTTTTTTCTTTTTTTTCTTTTTCTGAGTGCCGCTTCTGTGAACTCAGACTTAGTCGGAGAGGCTCAGCGTGCAGGAGTTCAGTTGAGAACTTTCAGCGTCACCATGGCTGTGAAGCTGCTGTTCATCATCCTTGTGTGTGAGTCGAGCTTCCAGTCTTCGGCACTTTCTCACGGAGGCGAATGCCAGCTTCTACTAAATATTCCCCCTTTTTTTTTATTGTTTTCAAAATGTTATGGCACTTTTTAAACTTTTAACATCTTGCCGTGTGGTTTTCTTTGTTTGCATGTGCTTCTCCCACAGGTTCATTGCATGACGTTAAAAATCAAGGTCAGTCCCCTTTCTGAATATTTCCACTAGCCTCACTATTATTAGTCGTACTGATAAACTGATCAATTAAGATGATTACTGATTAACGTGAGAAACAGATTTCAGTCTGATGATAGTTTGACAGTTTATTTATACACATTGCTTTGACTGTTTCCAAAATTTTTTTTTTTTTAATTATAGTGTTGTGATTTTTACTGTCAAGTGCTCGTGTTGCTCTCTGCAGTCGGAAAGGGTCACTAACACACGGGGAAAAAAAAGGTGTTGGTTGCTTAATAAGTCAAGTTTTCATGCTGCGTAAAAACTGATAAGCCCAACTCGAGTTGATCTCAGGCTCTGACAGTCTTCAGTTTGAGATTGTGGTTCTCAAATATGTCTGTAGATTCTCCCTCATCCTGGCCCTGGTGATCCTTAGAGCTTATGGCAAATTAGTTTATTCCAAATTCTTTCTACCTGAGCTTTTAGAGTCACTCTGCAGTCACTTTAAGAAGGAAGCTCTTTGAGGTCAGTATGGACAGGAGGAACAGCAACTGACTCCGCACGTAATCAGTTGGTGCCACTTGGCCGCCTATTATTTACTGTAGTTTTTTTTTTTGAGTTAGCTTCGAGGGTTACTCATGAAATCTACTCAGAGTGTGAAAAATAGTTACTTGTCTTCCCAGGCAGATGTGAATAATCCATATGAATAATCCCTATTTTTTTTATCCATCAACAATGTTTTTTTTTTTAGATAAAAATCCTTATTTAGAACAAAAAATAAACACCTCAAGATTATAAATCCAAGGAATATCCAAAACTGCATCTGCAAAAAGGCAAAAGCCAGATGTTAGCAGGTGTTTGTGGGTTTTTACTGGCCAGTTTGAATGGGAGCTTCAGTCAAAAATGATCATACACTCACAATATCAAAGCATGTTATGAAAAGTTTGGCTTTCACACTGATACAAAGACGACACATTTGATATAATAAATGTTTACCTTCAAATTTTCAGCTCTTCTTCCACCTACCCTGACAATGCAGCCACCCGTGATCAAGGGCACCGACTCAGTTGAACTCGTCTGTCAGACTCCGTCTGAGTCTATGTC
>CAAKHG010010101.1:1287-11942 GCA_901007715.1 Dactylopterus volitans | reverse complement strand
ACATTCACTTTATACTTGCTGGTTCTACGTTTTGTTGTTCTGTGTCATTTTCAATCATAATACTTTTTGAATTTCACCTCATTTCATTTCATCCATTTACCTTTATTTTAATGAATTATCAGCCTATTTCGTGCTTTCTTGGTCTGATTTTATGCCATGATTTTATTGATTCTATTTACATTATATTCATTATTATTTTTTTGCTCTTTTAATGTTAAGTACCTTGAATTGCCTAGCAGACACTTTATCCAAGGCGACATACATCTGAGACACATTCATACACTGATGACGGAAGCTGCCATGCAAGATGCCAACCTGCTCACCAGGAGCAATTAGAGGTTAGGTGTCTTGCTCAAGGACACTACGACATGGTCTCTGCTGGAGCTGAGAACCCGATTAATAAACAGCCACTCTACTAACTGAGCTGGGTTCTTTTAGTTGTGTTCTCACTCACTCTTATAAAGGTTCTATGGAGAAAGGGCGTTGTAACTTAAGTAATCAAACTCTGTCTTTTGTTATTGTTTTAACTGAGAAACTCCTGGTTGCACGTATTATTTTCAGTTCATTTAAATATTAGATAATAGATATTATAATTAGAGATAGAGATTTAGTAAAGATCTTAATTAAATACATCCCAAGCCTTTACTTTTCAGATACTCTCTAATTGAAAATGTGTCTTGTTTTTTTTATTTTTTTTATTTCAACTTTCACTAAAATGTATGTAGATTATGGACATACTGTATAAACAAACAAGACAGCGTGACAGCTACTCAAAATAAAGCCAAAAATGAAGCCAAAACAAAAATGGAGGACAAATCTCCATCACCATCAAGCGGTGATGGAGATTTTAGTGGATTAGATTTGAGACTAACTAAAATATCAAAGTACTAATATGTTCCCCTCCAGACACTTTCTGTTATTTCAGGTAGTTTGTTTGTTTGTTTGTTTGTTTGTTTGTTTGTTTGTTTGTTTTAAACAAAACTGATGTTTGTTCAAGTGTAATTTTTTTCCTGAATGACCACATTGGTGCATGATGAATGGGTCTATATCCAGGATGTTTTGGCTGCATTTTCGTACAACAGGAGGAAGTGTAGATGTGTTGTCAAGATTATACAGTCTAGGATTATATACAGTTTATCATTATAGACTGTACATTCTACGGTCATATGATAATTTAGTCTATGATACAGTGCCACTGAATGTTTTTTTCTACTTGACTGAAATTTGAGTTGCTAATGATCATTTGTCCTCTGCAGTAAATCAGGCGTTCCTAAAAATTTCAAAATGAAGACAAAAACAGCAAAACCACAAAAACATGATTATTTTTTTTTAACATGATTATACATCATTATAACACCATATGCTGGCTATTAGGCAAGATGGCTGAAGGGATGGAAGTAGACATGTCTGGTAATGAGGAAGAGGGAAGTAGGAGAGAGTAAGAAACAGTGGAAGCAGGTGGAGAAGAGGAGACAGACATTTAGTGTGTGTTCACTTTGCTGTCATTGTGATGTGATGTTCGGCTGCTCTCATACCTGTCCATATTCACATATGGAAATCCCAATCAATGTCAAACAAACAAACTCATACATAAAATACTCTGATTAACCAGTTGTAATATCTGCTCATTAAAGTCCCCCTCCAGTTTTAATGTGTCAACAAAACAAGCGAAGAAATATCTATTAACATCATGGCTAAGGATTTCTGCTTTGGATCTACCGTGAGCCAACGACTGGAAAACAACCTCCCACAGTCCAGAACTTCTACGCAGAAAACACAAGGAACCAATCATGGCTACTTATAGGGTGGCTGTTGGTGGATGGAGTAAGAGAAGCTAGCAGATACAAGGAGAATTGTGTTGCTGTTCAGGCAAAGGCCAGTGAGCTGAGATGGGGCGCGGCCAGATTAGCACATTATAGATCGCTAAACACAAAATGAGGACAAGGAGTTACTGCAAAGCCATTGCAAGGCCAGTCAGATGTTTTTTTCGACGAAAAAAAGTAATTTTGAGTCGTAGACATGAGTTTGTTACATATTGCTGGTGACCTGTAGAACCATCAATTACCTTCTTCATGCTTCTGATTGTTGCAACCTGAAAAAAATATTGGAACCAAATCAAAAGGGGGAGCGGTGATTTTGTCCAAAGCCTCCTTTCGTTAGATTAGACGCGGATATATGACAATAGATCCCTGGCAAACCCACAGTCTGTGATTCCTATATCACCTGTGGGCCTGAATGTCCATGGTGCTCCCACGAGCTGGGAAAAAAGAAGCATCATCCCTCACTCTGCTTCATTCATGGCCCACTTTATTACAAACCAGAGAGCCGTTTGAAGATAAGCAGAGCAGTTGCAAACCGCGGGCGCTGTGTGCTGGCTAAGACATTCCTGACAACCTGACAAATGGAACATGTGGCCTTGATCCATACAGCATTGTCTCAACATGCTACCGACATCAAATTCCAACAACGCCTTTGGTTTAATATGTAAGGTATACACTGTAATACATCTGCAATGCTACGGTGGTAAAAAGAGATTTATGACACACAACAAGCTATTAAGGAGCTGTATGTGGTAGGGTAATCAGGGGGGGAAATGGTGTGGAAATTCTCTTCTTCATGCCACATTGATTCATCCTTCAGTGAGAGAAACCTCCCCATTATGCACACCTCATCTAAAAGGGCCCGAGGATGATCATGGTGGGCGCAACGTACGCTGATCCCAGGTCTGCTGCGAGGTCAGCAGAGGTCCCGCCTGCAGCATCTGGACTCTCAGGAGGCTGACACAACCACTTGATCCATGGAGTGTTTATAATATTATTGCATGAGCAAAGAACACGAGGCACCAATTATGCATCACGTCTCTTTAGCAGACAAAGGAAAACGGGGCTCTGAAACCTTTTTTTTTTTTTTTGGTTATGCTAGCTTGAATGTAAACACTTTAGCGGGGTAGACGTTACAAGATTTTTTAAATCTTAACCGATTTTTTGAATGCGAGAGACCACACACACGTGGAGAAATTCACTGTTTTGCTCTTGTAGTGTGTGGCGTACAGATCGGGGACAGACACACACTCACCACCCGCTCTCAGATTCATCCTCACACATTATGACGTGATTCTCATAACTCAGCATCTTACGTGAAGTCTTGACGTGACTTCAGTGTAAACAAACAGGGTATGAAGAAATGACGATTGTGCTTTTTGGACTCCTTTTCACAGAAAATTCATTTAAGAAAAGAAAAACAATGGAAAGTCATGGAGACGGCGTGAACGTGGGCTGCACGTGTGTATGTTACAGCCCGAAAATTGTCCGTTCTCTTGTGGTAAGTTTTGCATGACACGTTGTACAAACACGCGTTGTTACTACAAATCATTTCTGTGCTCCATCGGATTTTGCCGCTTTGCCGTAATCGCGCCCGTTTGTTTTGCTTCCACCTTCAATAAGCGTGCTTCGTTTTCATGGGCTAGCGTTCCGTTCCCATGGCGATCCATGCAGGACAGGCTCAGTTTCCCTCGTTGTCCCCCACACGCGATAGGATTTACGATCGTAAATAATGAACATGTTTAATTCTTGCAATTTCGGATCAGGGCGGCCCCGATCCGAAATCGGGAGGTTAAAATCACTCGCAACACACCTCACAACGCAGGAGAATATGCTCCGATAATCTTAAGAGCCTTCCGATAATCGGGCCTTTGCCGACTTTGATCGGGAGGGGGGAATCGGAGCCAAATTCAGCCCGATTATTGTGTAATGTGTACCCTGCTTTATGTCACCGTGTTCAGAGATTTTTTCAATTTCAAATTTGTAGTTTTCAGCCATAATTACCTCCATATAGCTCCTCCACAAGACCTTAGTGCCCTTCATATGAGCAATAACACTGATGTGTAAAAGAGGTGGAGTTCCTCTTCAGTAGACTGAGCAAATTAGAAGATAAATTAAACCCCATTTTGACCAAGCAGGTTTATTTTGCAATTTAATGCACTTTTTTTTTTTTTGCCTCGTGACTGTTGAAGTTCTGGATGGTAACCAAGGGTCCATAATGTCCAGATTGAGCACACTAAAGATTGAAGCTAGACAAACTGCAGTCCGTTGACTGACAGAATAGTCACTTCTGTCAGACAAGAGGAATAAAGGACAAATTTGTCATGTTCAAATAGAGTTCAAGATTTAAAGAATGGTGAAGAATGGTGACTGTTATTCCATTAAGGCCCTTTGTTTCCTGTTCTTTGGATTTATGGGCAAGTTGGCAAAGTTGCACGTAAAATGGTAAAATTATACCCAAGTTGTCATTTTTGACCTGTTAGACAGTAGGATTAGTAGTTCCGTGTTTTTAAAGTATTTTCAACTTGCAAGATGGCATTAGTTTTTCAAACTTAATTACTCAACTGGCATGACATTTTACAAAAATGAAGGCAAAATCTTCTGTGGGGGTGTAATGGTACACAAAGGTCAAGGTACAGTTGAGTTCGTAAGGGGAAAAAGCAACAAAAGGTCCCGAATCCTTTATTTTTGGGATGTTTTTTTTCATTTATTATGAACAGACAGTGGTGCAAGATACAGTTTGTTCCAACTAGTTTCAAATAGAACTTCCTGAGATAGCTGGAGCAGTGTGTTGAACAGTAAACAGTGAACAAAAAATGTGCTCTCACATCAGTCATATTTTTAAAAAGCAATAGTTTACAATCAGCTACAAACCAGAATTTCTTGTGTTGCAAAAGTGAAAAATAAAACTTAGTTGCATTTGTGCATTAGTTTTGAGTTTCATTTGTTCAACAGTTGGATAATGTCAAGTACATGCCTGTTCAAAGTCTACTTCCTGTCCCGGTGTCTTCGTCTGATTACCTGTGCCTCATTGGCTCACCTTCCCCCAGAGTATTTAGTCTTTGTGTTCCCTCTCTCCTGTGCCAGCTCGTCTAGCCATCTAAACTAGCGTTCCAGCGATTATATCCCTTGTGAATTATCTCTAGTATACCTGAACCTTCGTTTCTCTCCTGGACCTGCCTTTTGTCTTGCCCCTGTTGTTGTGGATGCTGACTGACCTCCATGTACCACCTCTGCCTGTGTTGTGCGTCTGGGTCTACTTCTGGCGTGTGAGCCCTCATAGATCTACAGTATTTAAATATTCACTGTTAACATGGTCGCACATAACTCACTGTTACTGCCCATGTGGCTCGTAAATGTGGGGACAACAGACGTGTGCATGGGACGGGACGTTGTAACGAGGCTCAAGCACTTACAATGAATACTTCATGTGGGGTCCTCTACTACTTCATATGGGTCTTTTACTACTGCGTATGGATGCATAGCTGTTTAAATGTAAACAGCAATATGCTCGGCAATGTCTCTGGTCCTGTCTGCTTTCACATGTACTACAAAACTGTCAAGCGACACCAACACGCCATACACTGCTGTTGCAGTCCACGAAGAACCCAAAATGTTCTCACACAGCTGATTTAGAAGAAGCAGGCGGGTCTTCTACCACCTGTGTGTCATCTGAACATCCCGTTATCATTCCTCTGCTGTTTGTGTTTTGTTTCGTTTTTGCTCTTAATCTTCGTCTGTTGTTTAATGGCAATTGGCAAACCGCTTTCAGGGGCATCACCGCCATCTGGAATGGAGAGTGGGTACTGCCATTTTTGTTTGGCTTCAACTGGTTTGGCTTGAGTTATGCGTGACTGCGCATACATAAGTGTCTGTACCGTGATGGTTTCGTACAAATACACGCACTGTTACACCCTGAATATTAATACTGCCATCTTGCTGACTTTCTTATGTACCACTCCTAAACAAAACCAGTAAATGATTCAGCAACTGCCAGTATTTCATTCAGTGCAGCTGTCAATCATGAAGCCACATTTCTGAATATTACAATTATAACCACATTTATCAGAAAAAATAACATTTAAAGACCAGTGTGACTTAAACTATCTGTAATGACAGAAACCATATATGTAAAAAAAATATTAATATAACAGTACTTTGTTATTTCAATTTGGTCCATATCACACTAAAATGGACAAAGCAGGGTTAATTACCTTTATGCTATATAGTACAGCCAGCCGATTTTTATGAATTCCATGATATTTTCAAAGATGCTATTATAATGGAGAGGGTGTGAGTATATTGCATTCAAGTGGGAAGCCTCTTTTCTTTCTTTTTGATCATCCTGAGTTCAGGTAGAAGGCAACTGAACTCCTTTTGGCTGTTGAAGACGTTTCGCTTCTCATTCAAAAAGCTTGTGTAGTTCTACCTAATTGGTGAAGAGGTCCCATTTGTTTCACCTCTTGTGTGACCGCTGGTGCCCAGAGAGTTGTTAAGGTCACCTGATCGTCATTAAAGTCACCTGAGAGTTGTTGACCCACCCAAGCCATCATATGAGTCATTAGGGTCAAGGTGAGAATGGATGAATACCTGACTGGGGAGGGATCTCAAGACTGCCTCCTCTGTTTAGAGACGGTTGTTGAGTTGAAACATCTTCAAAAACCAAAAAAAGTCCAATTGTTTTATACCTTAACGCTTAGGATCACTATGACCTGGAGGACTGACACGTACTTTTAGATGCGACGGCATGAGGCCGCGGTGGTCTGGTTCACTGTGACCTGACTCTTTCATAGTGATTGCTGAGACATGCATCAGCCCCATTTTTCAATCCTGCGTGGATGTAATATTACTGACACTGATTCTAATAATGAATATTTCAGTATCTTTAAAAATAGACTAAAGCAGGAAGCCTGTGGTGTGGGCTTGTGAGATTCTTGCTCACTGGCACGAACATGAGAGGGCAAAAACAGAAAAGGTTCCGTTTATGCCTGTGTAAAATCTGTTTTTCAAATATATGCTAAATAAATGTGAGCATCTTTTATTCCACACTATACAATTTTGTAATAAATACATGTACAACGTGGCACCATTTGCATATGTGGTAATTCTATATTCTTGTTTTAATAATGCATGTAAGAGTTAAAAATTTCTATTATTGTCCCAGGATGAGCAGCTACTAGCTGAGTGAGAACGAAGCTCATTCCGTATTTCACTGACTCAATTTGCAGCATATCCACCAAATACAGACAATCACAGCAGTAAATCCACTTTTTCATTTTACTCAAAAAGAATCTAAGCCCTGCGGTGAAGAGCATTCTCTGTCCTCTCTTTGATTTGACATTTCATTTTATTATTTTTTGCCGGTGGGCTCGCTGCCCTGTGATGGTGGGACGACATGGAGGGGTAATACTGGCGCAAAGTGGCCCTCGAGTGCATCAATGACCAAAGCTCAAAGCAGAGCAGTCACTGCGGTCAAGGTTATGATGCAATGAAAGCCATTTCCCTCATGCTCCTGTGCTTTAGGCCAGTGTGGGACAATTTCATGGCAGCACTGCTTTATCCCAGACCCTCGACATGTCATTTAAATTATAACCATTAAGCCAGATCGGTCAAAAACTGCAATGCACCCTTAATGCCACAACCTTGCAGCAATGACTGAACTGATGGATCATCATGATATATATATACATATATATATATATATATGTATATATATATATATAGTTTTTTTTACTCACCTCAGAACCAAAGGGCATAATTAAAATCCCATGGCTTAATTTCAGTCTGCGTTGTTGTGTTAATCTAGTTTTTGAGCGTTTTATTCCTTTAAATTTTCTCATTAACAAGATATGGAAGAAAAAAAGCTCTTCAAAGCAAGTATTTTTTAATTAGTGCTGGAGAGCTTTATTGATCTTTGACCGGTTTTAATCAACAGAGTGATATTTGATGCATTACATTCCTTAAAGCATCTTATTGATATATGACACTCCTCATACACAGACTGTATCTGGACACTATGTCGCTACTCCCTCATGATGTAAAAAAATTGAAACCAAAATATTGCAGGCACATACATTGCCATCTTGCGCCAGTGATGTCATGCTGAGTCAAAGTGTGCAATAGCAACGAGGAGGTATCAATGTCTGACCCAAATCAACTCTGGTGCTCAATTTACCATTTAAAAACACATTATTATGTTTGAAACAGACAATAACAATTACTGAAAGTTAGCGTTAAGTGTCCTCTTGACTTTCTTGTGTACAATTCCTAAATAAGCGATTCTCAGAGCGGCTGTAAATCATGAAGCCACACCCCCTTTTTATGGCATCATATAACTAATTAAAGCCAAGCTTACCACAAAAATTAAGACTTAAAAAAAATCATCTGTGTGACAAAATATAACCTGTGCTGAAAACTGAAATTAAATTTTGAATCATACCAGAGCAACAACATGGACAATAACAGTGATCCAATTTTCTTGCCTGTCAATTTGTCGTTTTAAATCACAAGCATAGAAAATGGGTTGTTTTTACATTTAAAAAAAAAGAAAGTACCATATATGGATAAACAAGTAAATACATTAAGTACAGTAAAATTATGGAAAATCATAATAAGGAATAATGAAAATTATAATAAAGAATGAATTAGGTTTTCTGGGAAATACATGTTTTTCCAATTTTCCCAAATTTACTCATATTTCTGGAGCCTCAGAATGTATTCATTACATTATGTTACAAATACTGTACGTCAATGTGCATAGGTTATGCATTATCAGACATAATGTCTTAACGTGTATGAGGATCTCCTGGCCCCCTCTACTGATCCTGTTGAAAATTTCACAAACAAAATCAATTCAGAGTTTATGTCCCCTAATGGCAAGTGATTTCTTGTTTTTTCCAGGTTTAAAATGAATGAGATTAGACTCAAAATTGCCTCTGCCTTTCCAGATCCCTCTCTGGTATTGTGCGTTAAGAAATCTCATGTTTATTCTTGGCGAATATCTATTCTTATCTATTTTGAAACTATCTCCCTGGAAAATCTGATTGACCTGATATCAGCATCAATACCAACCACTTGCCTTGTAAACCTGCCACCAGCCAAACTGTTCAAGGATCTCTTGATATTCTTGTCAAGACTGATGTGAACTAGGATCCAAAAGCAGAGATTAGAGACTCGAGCTGGATTTAATAAGGCCCGAGGTAGGTGGGCTACATTTCTCACTCATTGAATCCAGGAATTTCATTCAGTCTGATTGTATAAAATCAAGCATCCAGTCATTCGGTCTGTCCTTACAAACATTTGTGAAAGTGTTCACTGAATTTGAGTGCGATACTGTAACAGGATGCCACTGTTGCTACAAGTCAGTTTGTAAAATTTCTTCCCTCCTACACATTCAACGATCAACGGCAAGAGGTGGTATTGCAAAGTGGAAGTGTTTATGAACCACAGCAACTCGGCCGTGAAGTGGCCCACCACGTAAAGTTGTAGAGCGGAGCCGCCAAGTCAACAAACCACCATTAGCATGTACATTGTTACCAAAACTGTGTGCTGGGAGCTTCATGGCATGGGTTTCCATGGCCGAGCAACGGTGTGCAAGCCTCACATCACCAAGCACAAGGAGTGGTGGAGTGCAAGCCTTCCCCGGACCCAGAGCAGTGGAAACATGTTCTGTGGAGTGACAAAATCAGGCTTTTCTATCTGGCAGTCTGATGGACGAGTCTGGGACTGATGAATGCCAGGAAAAGGTTACCTGCTTGACTGCATCAAGCAAACTGTAAAGTTTTTTTTGTAGGAGGGTCAATGCTAATGGATTGGTTTTTTTTTTGGGAGGCGCGGACTTTTCCCATTAATTCCCATGAAGGGAAATCTAAATGCTTCAGCATACACAGACATTTTGGGACAATTTTATGCTTCAAATTTTGTGGAGAACAGTTTGGGGAATGAAGCATGACTGTGCCCCATTGCACGAAGCGATGTCCAGATTATTAGCAAGGATTAGATTGTTGCAATTTCGTTGTTCGCAGGTCTTGTACATTCAAGTATGAAAAATGGTTCAGAATGATGCTGCGCGATCAGAAAATTTGAACACATCACTCCAAACTTGGCTTTACTTTATTGGCTTCCTATTCATGTCAGATCAGACTTTAAAGTGCTTCTGTTGGCTTACAGAATACTACATGGGCTCGCTCCGAAGTATCTCTCAGACCTCATTCGACCTTATATCCCGTCTTGTGCATTATGCTCTGAAAATAGTGGACTGCTGTCTGTCCCCAGGGTCATAAAGAAATCATAAAGGCCTCTGAAATAACCTCCCTGCAGACATCAGACAATCTGGTTCAACCGGGATCTTCAAATACAAACTTAAAACTTATTTACTTGCCCTAACCTTTGATTAGTTAAATATCCGCTGATCATCTTGATGGGCTGGTTCAGTCTAAATGACTTTAGGTTTGTCCTGTTGCCGAGAATTCACCACTTTGCATCATCTGTTAATCACTATTTTCTGTCTCCAACTCCTGTTCTCTTTGCTTCTGGTCCTTCAAGCTGTGTGCTATGTTCTCTCTCTCTGTCCTGTTCTCTGGCTGTCTCTCCACCACTTTCTATCACTTTCCCTCTCTCTCGTCTTCTCCTCCCTCTTTATTCAGGCTCTTCTTTGCTGGACCATCAGCTGCAAATGAACTTCTCCCACCAGAATTGCCTCTTTCTGATGTTGGATCTGACTGGTTTACCTTCACAGCTTCCCGACTCATCTGATTTTCACATTCAGCGCTTGTGTACTTGTCAATAAATATGTATATTACTAATTTATTCAATGTGGACTGTCCTTGTCCAGGT
>CAAKHG010010097.1:1761-16947 GCA_901007715.1 Dactylopterus volitans | reverse complement strand
TTTATTTTTTTTTTTTTTTTTTTTTTTTTTTTTTTTTTTTTGGCAGTGGGGCTTATGATATAAGTGTAGTGTGTCAACCGTGGTTGTCGGGATGGCGTGCAACCTCAAAGTCGTGGCTGCTTGTTAGAAGTGCATTTTAAAACGCCACACTGCACTGCCAGCGATAGCATAATCAGCCCAAACAATGTTTAGAAAACTTGTGACTACACATTTCCGCCAAAATCAGCTCCGTCACCCCTCCACTCCCGTGACGGCAAAGATCGGGTCATGTTGGGTAGGCCGGGGTCATGCCTAAATATAGACTCTAAGAGAATGAATGAGTCCAGTTTGAGACAACAATCGCTTAATGTGTTCCAGATGTGTAGAGGCACTGGAAGAACCTAGGAAAATACATTTAAGTGGATGTCTGGAAGATTAAATGGATTATCAAATTGCTAGATGAAGAAAAATGTCACCTCTGCAAGGATGGTCTTTTTAAAACTTGCAGTCTGTACATGATCCGAGAAAACGGACAGAGTGGGATGTGGTCAAAACCTGCAACATGCATCAACCAGAAGTTACCCACGCAGGCTGCTCGAACTGAAATCTCTCACTTTTGCACTCGTCCGCAGACCTTAATTTCAACCCTTTTGCCTTTGGTCAACTGCATGTTTTAATTTGGTAGCAGTTAGAAACCTTCTCATTCTGATTTGTCTGCTGAGGCAGGTGTACAAAAATTACAGAAGTGTAAAGGCAACATTTCTCTGCAAAACACCCCTCAATCTGTACATAAACAGCAGAAACATTGGCGAAATGAAATATGACGGGGCCAGAAACTTAAGCAAGGTAATTTAACAGGTTTGAAACAACCCCCGTGTGATTTGCAAAAGAAATTAAATCAAACTTGAGTAAGTTGTAAACAGTTTTCCTGTGCATTCATGGATAATTGCTAAGCCTGGTGGTCAGATTATCTGGCCAAACTGTGTTTTTGTTTTTTTATTATTAAATTACATTGCGGTTTGTTTGTTTGTTGCTTCAGGTTTCTTGCCAGATCCCAGCAATCGCTTCGTGCACTAATAATGACCAAATAAAGCGGGAATAATTCATCCTTTCATGAATTTCAGCAATGAATGGAGTCATGAAGGCTGTAATTCACACTCTATACACTCATGTTAAAGTTTTGTGTGTGCATGCGTGTATGGATGTGTGAGAGGCTCAGACACAAAGCCTATCTGCGCTGTCGCTCTCTGTCTCTGTCTCTCTCTCTCTCTCTCTCCTTGCCATACTCTCTCTGTCTGTCTCTCTCTGCCTCTCATATTCCCTCTCTCTCTGTCTCTCCCTCTGTCTCTGTCTGTCTTTCTCTGTCTCTCTCTCTCCTCCACTCTCTCACTCTCTCTCCTTCTCTCTGTCTCTCTGTCTGTCTGTCTCTCTCTCTCTGTCTCTCTCTCTGTCTCTGTCTGTCTCTCTCTCTCACCCCTCCTCTGGCTTTTGTGCAGGAGAATTGATTGTTCTTTTGTTGGCTGAGGAGATGGATCGCAGCGCTGGCAGGCAGCGTTCAGCTGAGTTTTATTCAGCCATCCAGCTTCCTAAATGTGCTTTCATAGCCCCTGTTACACCAATCATTAATTACTCGCCCCGGTACAGTGTAGGCCTCGCTGGTTGCCATGGTGACGGACAGGCCTGAATGAGTGACATGGTTGCATACTGTTGCCTGTGATCTGTCTTTAGTTTTTAGTGTTGATAGTCACTGAAGTTAACTGTTTGTTTGTTTGTTTGTTTGTTTGTTTGTTTGTTTGTTTTGATTTAGAGGATGGCAAGCTGGAATATGTCTCGTAGTCTCTGATGTGCTGCTTAAAACCGTGTCCTCTCTGTCTCTTCTTCTTGCGCTCCATCAGGCCAGCCAGTTAGGAGTTTACCGGGCGTTTGTGGACAACTACGAGCTGGCTGTGGAGACGGCGGAGAAGTGCTGCCAGGCTAACACGCAGTTTGCGGAAATCTCTGAGGTAAGCACAAGAACCGACGACGCTGTTATACGCTAATATATGCTATTAATGGGCACATTATTTGAGTTTAATGACTCATTTCCTATTTTAAACAGAGTGATCGGACAGACGAGAAGCATTTACGATTCAATCATTGCAGCGATTAGCCTGTGCTGTTGCTTATTTTAGATAAATTGTGCGTTTTTTCCCCCTCATTTTAGAGGTCATAAATTATAAATGAAAGCCAATTAACCAATCATTAAGCTGATATGAGGTTATCTTGTATTACAGACAGCATGTTTCTGAGCAAAAGCAAGAAGAAGCATATTCAGTTCCAAAGCTGTGGCGGGGTGTTGAAGCCGTGATCTTTGAGTTATGGGATCATTTTATCAGCATGTAAAATCACCAGCAAATCACCCAATTGAGCTGTTCCTTTTTTATCTCGTGTGTGGAGCAGTGCCGCTTCTAATTAAGAAAGCTGATGATCATTTATCGCAAAACTTACAAAAAAATGCTCGTCAAACTTTCTGCAAGATGATCAATTGGTTGGCTGTCGCCTCCTCAGGCACATTTATTGTGTACATGCAGCTCTGATGTCTCGTATAGTCAAATTTATGCCTGATTGTTGATGTCACTCACTCTGCCCCGTTTCTCTTTCACTTTTTTTTTCCTCTAAGTTGCTTTCATGGGAGCTTGTAAACTGATTTCAGTCTCTTGATATGCATAAACTTGTTACTCCAACTGCACTTGAGATACCTTCTGCTTGACAACACATTTGAAGTGGTTGCTGTGATTTGAATAATTCCAAGATGAAGTTGCAATAGAACAGCTGGCTTTGTGTTGTGCAGCTGGACCGTTAGCGAGAGGAGAGGGAGTTACCTAACCACTCAAAAACAAAAAAAGGAGACTGATTTGCTCCTCAGTGTGAAACTATGTATCCTGCAGGAACCATTTTGCGAGAGGTGTGGCACTGAGGGCATTTTGCGGTGGCTTCACAAGGAGTCTGTTTGACTTGATTTGACCATTTACCTGCCCCTTTAAATCTGCTGGATACCTGCAGTATCTGTACAAATGCAGACAGAGACAATTGAATGTGAATGTGCAAGCCTGTTTTTGTTGTCTGTTTCGTGTGTGTGTGTGTGCGTGTGTGTGCGTGCGTGCGTGCATGTGTGTGTGTGTGTGTGTCTTAAATGGAACAACTGGAACAACACAGCGCTTATTTCTTGGATCTCTCATCCCTGACCAGGAAATATGAGCTGAGCATCACTTACACAGAACTACAATGAACATTGACAGCAGAGCAAATTTGATTTCCAACAGCCTCAATGGCGGATTTTTTTTTATTTCTTTTTATCATAGACAAACTAGATTTGAAAAGACTCAATGTCATGACTCAAAATGACGTTTTAGTAACTTTAGAAACTAGGGAAATGCAGGAAGATTTTGAACTGCTGGTCTACATTCTCAACTGTGATTTAATCAGCCGGTGTGACGTGTTTGGGAACTGTGAAAGCTCGGACAGTGGTTACAGGTCTCCTTCATACTGTAGCTTAGCATTAGCAAACGCTTGGCTTTGATTCTTTCTCTGTTTTTCAAAGCATGTGGCGATTTTTATACATTACCATTCTTCTTCCATGTTTTTTATGAGTCTCGCAGTTAGCATTGAGGCCGGTGTCTGCCGGCGGGATAGGAAATTCATCATCCAGGGTTGTTAATGGCCTAAATAGTGATGCACAACTCTGAGCCATCTGAGCAAGAGGGTGAGGGGAAGGTGAGGGAGGCGGAGCTGCTGAGAATGGCATAATTAATTTGGAAGTGGATGACCTCAGAGCTAGAGCAAGGATAATAGCCTTCCCATGCTTTCACGCCATCGTACTATACCGATCAGAACCGATTTCTAAATGTCTTTTTGAAAGGATTTTCTGCTTCACTGTTTTAACTTGTGTCTCCAAACAGAACCTGAAGGTCAGAAGCCCAAAGGACTGCAAGGACCAGACGGCCAAGAACTCACTAGAGGGTCAGCGACATTTTTGCTGGGTTTTGCTGAGTTTAGTATTATGTTGAAATTTCATGAATAAGATATTATTAGCTTATGAGCTAAATCTGACTTGTCTTCTTTCTAATCTTTAGCTTTGTTGTATAAGCCGGTGGACAGAGTGACACGTAGCACGCTGGTGCTTCATGTAAGTAAAAACAATCTCACATCGCACGTGTTGTTTTGATATCGTTACTGTTCACAAATCAAACGTAGACGGTTTAACGCATCGGAAGAACCATTTTCTCCACCAGAACCCAACGTGGGCATCTGTAATGATGGTTAAAGCAACTGCTGTTGTAATCTTTAGTAGTTTCACACACTTCCTGAAACAGTTTACTTGTCAGATGTATGACTTTTTTTCTGTAATTATGCAATATTAAATACAGTATATTACCGCAAAGAGCTAAGAGCCTACTTCAATGTCTAATAGTAAAATCAATCTTTCTTTCACATTTTAGGTGCAGCAAGTATTTCTTTTCATGCATCTACCTGCATTGTGAAAGTTAATATCTCATTATCTACCTGTGTATTCTAGGATTTGCTCAAACACACACCCACAAGCCACCCGGACCACCCGCTCCTACAAGACGCCTTGCGGATCTCCCAAAACTTCTTGTCCAGCATAAACGAGGAGACCACGCCCCGACGCCAGTCAATGACTGTCAAAAAGGGAGAGGTGAGTGCTGGGAGATTTCCAAACATCGTCTGGCTGAAATGAGCTGTAGCATATTCTTTTGTTTGGCAGTATGCTGCAGTTAGATATTTGAGTGGGGATAATGAAAGCGCTGGCAGCTGGAAACCAGCCAGAAAACACACTCTTTGTTGTGTGTATCTCTGGAGTGGATCAAATATCAAGGCAATAAATGATTCATGTATCAAAAACTATCCCTTTAATAAATCTGTTTTTTTTTTTTTTTTTTTAATTTTCAACATTGAACAGCAACCATGCTAATTCTGCATCATTAAGGAAACAGCGGATACATTTTTATTAATTTAGATTCAGCTAAATTTAAAAAAACGAGGTGCTGCAAAATGAAATATAATTTCTCTACTTATCTTGATGTACTTTCTTTCTCAGCCTGACGCTATCACGGCCCCACCCTCTAAATGACCTTGAAGTCACTTTCAGATCAGCGTTGGGCTGCATGGGGTCCACCAATCTGCAGCCTTAAGCAGAGCCCGTGCCCTTATATGGTCATAGCAAGCTTGGCTAGTTGAAGGGTGATTCTCCGTTAGCTC
The DNA here is from genome assembly GCA_901007715.1 of Dactylopterus volitans. NCBI lineage: Eukaryota > Metazoa > Chordata > Actinopteri > Syngnathiformes > Dactylopteridae > Dactylopterus > Dactylopterus volitans. The sequence continues at coordinate 11,709 of CAAKHG010010097.1, read as the reverse complement.
TGTCTCGCTTGTGGTTTCCCATTGCTTCATCTCCCCTAATGAAACACCCCACCTCTCACGCCCCCCCGCACACACACACACACACACACCCCCCACCCCTCCCGCCGCCGCTGTCATCCCTGGAGATGACTTGACGCACATGAGTGGATGCGTCTTGATTGATAGCTTGTGTGACACTGCCCTACATAATGCCCTGTAACGAGCCACCAGTCCGCTCTGACGGGCAGATCCCAGTTAATTATTCATTAACGGAGGGTGGGAGCAGGCAAGTGAAAAGGCTGCGCTGGCTCCTCCTCCTTCTCACACGGGGGTCATTACCACACCCTTTCCAAACACACACGCACATACACACTTTCTTCCTCTCTTTGCTTCTCTTTCTCTTGCTCTTGTTTGCTTTGAACACACACATGCGCGCATACACACACACACACACACACACACACACACACACACACACACACACGCACACTTGCTTGCTCCACCTATCCCCGCAGGCCCCAGTTCCATCCCAGTCTGTCCAGACCACCACACCAGTCATCAAATATTTATGGTGGATACATGAAAGCAGCACATAGAAATCAATGGGGCTCATTATATCACACCTCACCATAGGCATAGAGTATTTAATATGCCGGAGGTTTTTGTCTGCATTTAACAACAGACTGAGCTGCAACACATTACAATCAAGGGAAAAAAATGCTATTTGTATAGTCCAGAAATTGATGTTTTGACTGGTGAGGTCAGTGGGGCTTAATCAAAAGAAATAATGTTATAATCAATAAAGATGCACCTGTAACACCTTTTACTCCTCATAACTGAATTGCCAGGTTCAAACTACCAAGCCAACATGGCCATTTTACAATATATGTGCACGTTATCACCATAACAATGTCCATAAGCAAGATTTCAAAATGTAGTCAGAGCAGAGCTCATTACCTGGAGATACCGCTTGTATTTGCAATAATTACTTGTCTTTATATAATCTGGAATAAGAATTGTTGGAGAAAGCAATGGCTGGGTGATTCTACACTGGTGGTTGCAGTTACACTTCACACATTAAACATTAGCAATATAACATTGAAAAAGAGGTTCATCTTTTTAAGCCCCAACAAGTCATATTGCTGAGCATCGGCAGTGTCCATGGACACTAACGGTATTCATAGGACACTGGTGCATTTAATTCCTTTAATATGAAGGTTGCGAGTGGGAGGAAAAAATGATTTTGACACAAGGCCTGGATATAGAGGAACAGCAATGTGTTTTAATATTAAGTTAAAAGATCTCATTATCATCCATGGCTGTCAGGCTCTGGAGCCACAGCAGTCGTGCCTTGACATGCAGTTGCTAACAGCTAGCAGTCACGCTCACTGAGTGACGCGCTGCGAGCATCGATCTCACCGCTCTCGTTTTCTCTGCCTCGCTTCCTCCGCCATCGGTCTGTTTGGTCTCCTCGCCTCCGCCATGATATCTGCTATGAGAACCCCAAGCTGTTTTCTAGCATCCCATTTCGCACGGCTATCCGAGGCAATCAGCCCAAGATAAATACAAGGGCAAGAGCGTAGAGTGAAAATGCTAGTGCCCCATCGAAATGATTTAGAAACAGTCACTTTAAGGTGAAATTGTTGCTTGTTGGCGTTTTAAGTTTCTTTACATTCTCCAGTAGGACCGACTACCTGGTTCCCTGCTTTTTTTAATTTCATCTTTTGCATGAGGTAAAAACACATTTCACACATTTTTATATTACATTTCGAAAATGTAATCAAATTAGTTGTTGTCTGTGTTGCTGCTACCCTTGTCAGGTTCTCCTTCTAAAAGAGATCCCCGATAACAATGGGAATAACCTTGTTAGATAAAGCCCAAACGAAAGTGATTTATGAGGAAATATCCCAATAGGTCATATTTACAAACTGAATCATGAAATCTTTTGTTACATCCACCAGGAAGGTTTTTACCTGCGTCTGTTGGTTTTATTGGTCTGTGTGCTTGAAAGCTACTTTGATCATTTCCATAAAAGAATGAAACCTAGTTAAGGATTGGGAGCATGAGCAGTTGAGGAGGCCATTAATGTTTTGAGCAAAGCTGTTTAAAATGATGAAAAATTGCATTTTTTATGATTGTTTTTTTTTTTGACAAATATTGGCCTTTGGCAGAGTACCTCTGTAGTTCAAGAAAAAACTGGAGGAATGGGGCTCTGAACTTTTATTGCCTACTTACACTCCCAAATGAGGAACCTGTGGTGTGTTCAGTGGAGGCATGCAGGAGCACAAGATCATAAGTGGCCTCCAGAGGCCCAAACCGGCCAGATGAGAGGTGGGGTGGGGGGTGGGATTGAATAGGGGGGGACTTCTGGCGACAAACAGAAGCTGCTTAATTAAAATGCAAATGATGGTGCTGCCTAAATCTCTATTCACCTCCTCGCTCTGCTTTGTTTGCCTTTGGGAAGATCTGCTCCTGATGTGAGTGTGTGAAGTGTGCGCACCCATCGACACAACTTTCATCTGTCTGCCTGTGTTCAAGCCGTCATTACACAAACACATCGCCATACACACACACACACACACACACACACACGGATTTGCACAAACACAACTAGAGAGACACACGCGCAGAGAGGGCTCTTAAAGCATGTGCCTGTATTCTAAAAATAAACACGGATCTCTTGTAAATTCATGCGATTACTCGTGAACACGTTCTCGGCGAGGCTTCTCCAGGAGATGGTCAATATTTAATCTGCGCTCTGCTCTTTCATGGCGCTCTCTCCCGCACGTCGCTCTGTTTCCACATCGGCGCTGCTGATGTTCCTGTCAGCTATTATAAGAAATGGAGAAAGTCACATTTCTCCTACTGACTGTCGGATATAATGAAAATGTCATCTGATGTGCTGAGACAGCTGGTTTGTTAAGGATGTCTTTTCTTTTTTCTCCCCAGAAACTCAGCAAAACAGCAGCATAAGCACATTTTTTATTAATTCATCGGATCATTGTTTTAGAGAATATGCGACTGCATCCAAAGGCAATACAATAAACCTTAATTAAGAAAACTATCTGCAGGCATTCAGACAGCATGTTGTATGAATAAAACTCACGAGAACTGCATTTTACTAATCTATTAATTTTAGCAAATTTAAATCGTGGCCAGAGTCGGTACTCTTTCTAAGTCTTGAACCTCTAAAGATTTTAAGTGGCTGTGCATGTTAAAGAGAGGCCCTTCTGTGAGAGAGTTTTACAACACACGCACAGTTGCAGGTTTGTAAATCCCACATCTTGCTGTTATCCCTCCTTTTATCTTATCTTTAAATCATGAAGATCAATGCAGCCAAGGATTACACCGAGGCACGATGGGCAGCGCGGTCCCTTATCAGGTCATTACAAGTCCAGTTGGTGTAAATCTGGTAGTTCCTGGTGAACTCAGAAGAGCATTGTCTGCTTTTTACCTCACTTTTTTATTCTAATCTGCAGGGTTAGGGTGAGGTTGTCAGTGTTGGCAGGTGGACAATTGCGGTGCTTTGAATATCATTGCAACCTCATCTATGCTGTCATCTAGTCAAGTGTAACAATTGGCATGTCCTGATTGTCAAATTATCTGATTTTATCATCACACTCACCGTTACGCTTCCCGCTTTATTGACCTCGCTCATTGTCTCCACTGGAAAAAGACTTATAAAGTTACAACACCAGAACACGTTGTCTGTGGCTCCTTTTTCTTTATATCTTAAATAGAACTTTTACAGGCCTTGAAAATTGATTGAATCATTGCAGTCCATAGTCCGGCCCCGGTGCAACCCAGACTGCGCTAACAATGCTAACTCTTGTGACACTGGTAAGCATTCATAATGGCCCTAAACAGTGTTGAATTGAGCTTTTTGAGAGCTGAAGAAACCCTGCAGAAAGTGAGAGGGGGGAAACATTAGGATAAGAAAGGGTTGACAAAGATGAGTTAAAGTTAAATTTTTCGGTGTAATGTGAAGCAGTCTTGTCACGTAACAGTGGGACGAAAAACACATTTTAAAGGTCTCATAAGGAGTTTTCCTGTTTCTGTTTATGCTCAGTGTTTTCCATCAAAACAAATTCAGTGCAGCCTTGGCATCCAACATACGTGTTGAATGCATTTGGTTCCTTTCGCAAAGCCACTTGTGTTGAATGTTTTAAAGCTGGACACAAAGATTTTGAAAAATACCCGACATGCAGATAATGCAGAAGTGTTTCATGTTGTATGAGCAACATGCCAAACATTAAGCGCGGCAGTGTGACCAGCGTCTCTATAACAACTAAATATAGACGGACGTGACAGAAAGGAAGCAAGATGGAGCTTTGTTGTATATTCAAGTGAGAAAATATCCTCAAAGGACTGTAATACATGTAGAATGACCTCAAGGTAACCAAAGAGATGGAAGCACAGATGCAGTTTCAGAATATCTCAGCCTGCCTTACAGCAGATGAAGAAGTGATATCTGGTGCGTGGTGAGGAGGAAGGCATGAGCTGCTGTGTTTTTATCTATATAGAAATCAATACTCATTGTGCATTCATGTGTCAGTGAAATAATTAGAAGAATTGGTAATTCCGGCTGAAAAGAAAATTCCTGTGAAGCTGGACGAAGAATTTGAAAAGATTGTGAAGGTTTTGGTGCACAACTGACCTCTGATACAGAGAAACATGGTCAATGAAAACAACAGTTTGGTTGACGGAAGGAAACGTTTGATCATTGGTGCGAATTCACATGTTGCATATCAGTTTATTTGCTAACAGGTCATTTTTAATGTGAACTAGTCGGTATCCATATGGAGTGATTTGTATTAGCTAGAGCAGTTATTTGTCAGCAGTAATGCTACCAACAAGTTCAGTTAAGGTCAATACAGCCATCAGTGTGTCATTCAGCTGGTCCTGAGCAATTAACAGCATCTGTGTTGTTTCCACATTCTGATATAAAAGGGAGTGGTGTGAAGTCACATGTTTTGTTTATAATGTAAAAATTCATTAAAAGTTGTTTGAAGCCCCATTTTGAGTTAGTTAGTCCGGTGGTTTTGACTGCAGTTGACGGATCATTATGTCTGTATACTGATGATTTCATCGCCCATAAGCAATCACCTCTCTTGGTATTGTTTTTAATGGGGTTTTTTTGTTGTTGTTTTTGTTTTTTATTTTATTTTTTTATTTATTTATTGTCTATCATTGTCTCTCACAAATCAAATCAAACATCCCAGATTTTGTCCGTTGGCAGTGCTTTGCTCACTTATTGTTAAATTTGATTGCTGCAAAACTTAATGTGCATTATTTAAACAGAATGGTTTATTACCACTCTTACCACATAGTATAAATTAGATGAGTTGAATAACAATAGCAAGCGGATGGAATCTAAATCAAGCAGACACTTAAAAACACATTTTTGAAAAATGTTTGTTTCAAAGACAATAATGAAAAACAGGCATAAATGCAATAAAAAATACATGTTTACAAGGTTCATTCCTTTTGAGCTCTGTTCCGCTGGGAATGCTGAGTTCCAACATAAATTTTTATTTTATTCCAATTTTTTACAGCTAAAATGTTTCTCCTTAATACCATTACCATTAGTGAAAATATGATAGTTAAAAGCATATAAAATGGACCATTGAGTTGTGGCTGAATATTTGTCTTCTTTATCTATACTTGTAAATGTGTTTTATTTTGAAAATTACATCACTGCCCCCTTTTGGCAGGTGACGGAATCACATACTCATTACGTAGTCTGACATCAGTGAGAAGCCTCACAGCACCATTCATACCTCATCATACCTCACTATTAGTCCCTCTGTGACCTGGAATATGTGATTCCTAGAATATTTGTCAGGGAACTTCTTCATGCCTTCATACTTCTTTTTATTATGTCAATGACAATTATGTCACGAGTGTTAAACCTCTGATGGCAAGCTGCTCCCCTCATCTCCTCCACCGTTCCTTTCCTCGCCTCCTTCGAGTGTCTTGCTGGTAGAGGCAGAGTGGTGATGTGAGAAGAGAGGAGATGATAAAAAGCTTTTGGCTGCCGCCTCGAACAGATTTGTTACTGTGACTCACAGAAATGGACTTGTCACCGATTATTACACGCTACAAAGCAATTTTCCCCATATAATAGAGTATATATTTCACATATATCTGAGTTTAATGTGAATCACGCTTGCCAAACACAGAAGAACTACTGACTCTTAACCGTTTGTCAGGCCGTAGAGCCGCCTCTTGGCTGATCCCGCCGCCAGCATCGCAGGTATTGACAGAATGAGTTTTGTGTTGCTGAAATGACCGTCAGACTGACTTCTCCACAGAACCGGCAGCTGCTGAAGGACAGTTTCATGGTGGAGTTGGTGGAGGGAGCCAGGAAGCTGCGACATGTCTTCCTCTTCACTGACCTGCTGCTCTGCGCCAAACTGAAGAAACAGATCGGAGGGTAAGAAAGTTTTTAAATGGACTTTTGCCAGTCAGTGTTAGTCATATAGCTGAATATTACAGATCACAAGTTTTCCTCCGTGGGCATAACAACCACAGCAGACCGCATGACTAAGGTTTGCATCTGTTGCACAGTTGTGAGGTGTTTCCTTAAGTCAAAGTTGACTCTCATCTCTGATATTCAGTTTACTCTCACAGAGGAGGTGCATGAAGATAAATGCAACTTTCTGTAGTAGCAAAAGCTGTGTATGTATAACTTACACCGAGCACAGCCCCATAAAAATGTAACCACCGTGACCACCATTTTCACGAGTTTAGAAATAGCTTACAGTACGCCATCCAGGTATTCACCTGGGTATGATATTGTGATATATTGAGAACGCACTTGTGCACTAAAAACCTAATCACGTTAGTGTAAGCAGAGAAGTACAAGACACAGAATTGGATCTTAATTACTGATCCGAGTATCAGGACGTGTCAGCACCTTTCAAAGAATCCGAAAACACACCTCTTTCTTTTTGCTCAAGTCACTTTATTTGAATGTATTATTCGCCAATTTTTCAAAATCTAGTTTCATTTCATGCATTTTCAGGTTGTTTTGTTGTGTTTTTATTGTACCAGTGCAGTGCCCATTCAGAACACAGCTGTCTGTAAAATGGCCGATTACCCTGTCTGACTGTTGCCTGTTAGAGAGGACAGACAATGTAAAGAAATAAAATAAAAGCTGTTTTAGAACAGGAAAGAAGCAGAAAGGAAAACAGTGAAATCAGCTGGAGCAGTGCTGGGTGGGCGAAGCAGCAACGCCCCCGTGGCTGCAGATGAGGGGAGGAGTCCAAACTGACAGGACATGGCCGCCGTGAAAATTCCTACCCTAATAAACCATTTCTGATTAGCAGAGTTTACAGAGAACCACAAAATGCTATTTAAAACTATTAATATGATTGTAGGTGATGGTGATAACTTTGACCTGACTGAATCTTTAGCCGTAGCGCTCTCACTGTGAAAAAAGGGCCTTTTCACAAAAAGAAATAAAATATTTAATGGTTGGACATAATCTGTACACTACAGAGGTGTTTGCATATTTTCCCAGACTGCATGTTCAGTCTGGTAGAAGAACTTTAATGACTAATGAAAATAACAACAACGTTCATGATAATGCATGGCATTTGTATTGCTAACGCAGAATTCAGCAAATATTTAGGCCACGGCTTCACCCAATATCGTGTGCAAGGGTAACATAAAGCAACCAAATATTTACATACAGTATGTAACACTGATAGTGATCTTGTTTGGACAGTACGTGCATTTGTATTATTACGGTTCATCCTAAAGTTTGAAGTGCAGCATGTTGGCATCCATCAAACATCGCCATAGAACAACAAAATAATCAATTATGTGTTACATAACAATTATAGGTGGAAACGGAAATAGTAGATGTTATTTAAGCTGCAATTCAATGATGGGTAATGTAGCTTGACAGCAGGCAGAGGGGAATAAAAACATTAATTTTTATAGGTGAGCCATTGGTACGTCACAAAAGCTCACCGATAAGAGCATCATACTAACAGTGACAGACGATCCACATGTTCATGACAGAAATGTGTGTTAATGACAATCCAAGCGTAGTGATGTCAGTCCACCTTCGTTGAATGCAGGTGCGCTCCCGCGAGCAGGACAACAATTCCTGTCAGGGATAATTGGTGGTCGACATGCGATACCCTCCGCCACCACCACAGAGTGGCCCCTCACCAGTTTATTCACAATCCATTCATATTGATAGCATCCTCTGTCCAAATTTCTCCAAATTCAACACTGCACTCACACTAGTCCCCCGTGGCACACTTGCTAAATTTGACGCAGGTCAGATGAGCCTTTCACGAGATATGCGAGAGACAGACAGACTGACAAATAGATTTCAGATAGATAGATATAAATTATAATCAACCTGTTCGGCCATCTTGCCATGTAAATATAAATAAAGTTTGGATAGATGCATGGAGCCACAGTAAATTTTTCTACACACTCTAAAGGAGTCATTGACGGTTCTCTTATTCCACTCTGCCTCTCTCACTTTTCCACTGTTTTTCCCCCCCAACTCATCTTTCATCCTTCTTTATCACTCCTCCTATCATACCTCCTTCACACCCTTATGTCTTCCTCCCGCTGCTGCAGCAAAAACCAGCAGTACGACAGTAAGTGGTACATCCCGCTGACAGAGCTGACCTTCCAGGGGCCCGAGGAGCCCGAGCCACTTACTATCCCCCAGGTGCCCGATGAAGAGCTGGACGCCATGAAGGTCAAGATCTCACACCTCCGCAGTGAGATCCAGAGAGAGAAGGTAGCCTGGGAACAAATGGGAGCAAAATACACTATCTGACCACTTCATTAGGTACAACTTTCTAGTTAGGTGTACCCTAATAAGACCCATCTGCTTCAAGGTTCTACGTGTTGTGCAATCAGAGATGCTCCTCTGCATACCTTGTTTGTAACGAGTAGTTAACTGAGAAACTGTTGCCTTTCTATCACCTCGAACCAGTCTGGCCGTTCTCTTTTTCTGTCTTTTTTGGACCATCCTCTGTAAACCCTGGAGATTGTTGTGTGTGAAAACCCCAGCAGATCAGCAGTTGCTGAAATACTCAGACTTGCCCATGAGGCACCAACAACCATGACAGGTTCAAAGTCACTTATATCACCATTCTTCCTCATTCTGATGCTTGATTAGAACCTCAGCAGATCCTCTTGACCATGTCTACATACATTACATACATTCATTGAGTTGCAGTCATGTGATTGGCCGAAGAGATATTTGCGTTAGCAAGCAGTTGAACGGATGTACCTAATTAAGTGGCTGGTGAGTGTATATTTAGAGCTACTGTAGCTGTGACATCATCTGCTTCAAGGCTTCACAAATGTAAGTCATGTTTTTCTCCTCTACGATTCCAGCGAGCCAATAAGGGCTCAAAAGTCATCGACCGTCTCAGGAAGAAGCTTTCCGAACAGGAGTCTCTGCTCCTGCTAACTTCTCCCAGCATGCCCCTCAGAGTCTACAACAAGAACGGCAAGGTGATGGCCTGCTTCATCCTCCCTCCCTTATTTTTCACCCTCTTCGCTGCCTCCCTTCTCCATATTTCATGCATTCTCCTCATTTTATTGCGTTTCTGCGTTCTGCTCCGCTTCATTCCCAGCACGATATTCCCTCGCCGATCTATCTTCCGATCAGTTCTCCCACATCCGTCACAGGCTTAGACTTGCTTGTATCACTACGGAGCAAGTAGTTTGTTGTATTTTACATCTGTTAAAGCACACATTCATGGTTTTTGAAATTTTTGTGTTTGTGTTCCAGAGTTATGGTTTTCTGATTTCGTCTGACTATGAACGTGCAGAGTGGAAGGAGATAATCAAGGAGCAGCAGAAGAAATGTGAGTGTGTCAGGAATGATGGAAGTGATGGAGATAATGAAGATGATGGAGATGATAGAAGTGATGGAGATAATGAAGATGATGGAGATGATGGCGGTGATGGAGGTGATGGAGA
>CAAKHG010010080.1:1441-18501 GCA_901007715.1 Dactylopterus volitans | reverse complement strand
AAGACTCGCATAATGCTGAGAAACAATCTGGCACCCGCTCTAGCGTGGAGCCAGCTTAAAAAGGGTACGGCTGCAATTAGTGGCAACAGGTGCCACGAATCACGGCCGATGAGGTGGGAGTGGCAGCGCAGAGCGTGACAACCTCAGCAATTGTTTTTGCAATTCAGTTCAGCATTTCAACATTCACGAGCATTCTCTGCAGGAAAGGCTATTTTTAGTTGTTCAATTTTCCACTTCAATATACAATACACATGGTCTTTGTCATTGTTGTTGCTTTAAAGAACTTCATAACCATCTAATTACAATAGTTTCAAGGGTTGGGGCATTCAGGTGGAGTTAAGGAGTTCAGACGCTGATGTTAAAGGCAGATGTCTAAATCTGATACTGAGGGGACTATTGAGAGTGAGCAAACCAACCCTAACAAACGTGACTGACCCTAACTCCTACAGAACAGCATTAGTGTTAAGTTGATTCAGGTAGCTGTTTTGTATGTGTTACTCACATCTGTAATGATCTTTTAATGATATCATCCATTATCTTTTTCTTTATAACCACAGAAGAAAATGTATCCTAGCAACTCCAAATCAGTGCAACAAAAAGGTCATGTACAACACACGAGTGACTCACTCCTATGAATTATAAATAAATCATCCCAACAATATTTCACAGTTATAGGCAGTGGAGCAAATTATCTCCCACCCTTTATCTTAAACACATTCAGGTGTGAATTATAGAACTTACATTCCAGATAGTAATTGTCTCAATAAGCCAGCCCTACCACTCTGCTGGCATTCGTTGATGGTGTAGGTATGGTTTGGGCTTGTTCAGCTGTAGGTCACTGTGACTTTAGATCTTTTTTTTTTTTTTTTTTTTTTTTGTGAATTCAATATCTGAGAAATGCCAACAAGGAGGGTCATATGAGGCATACAGTCAATGTCAACAGAAGTTCAAGGATGAACAGATTTGATTTTGGTGGTTAAAGTTCAAAGCCAAAGGACCTCATGAACATTTTGGCCATAAGTCTAAGATTAAAAAAATAATGATAATAAAGGCACTATCAAGCAGGCTTTATGAAGCTGCCATGTGAATTTAAATATGCACATGTCTTGTCCTATCACACCGAAGGCACACAGGGTGGAGGACTCAGTAGCACAGATCAGACAGCCAGGCGTCTCGAGGCGAGCCATCTGCCAGACGTGGTGGCAGCGGGGGACAAAGGCATGGGCTAAGGGAACAGTGATCTCACTCCTGCGCTGAGAATAGGGGAGGCCGGAACTGGTGTGCAAACTGAAACGGACAAAAACAGGTTGTTGTGTGCATACTCCCCCCACCCAATCCACTTGCTCCAGGTGGTGGGACTCTTGGAGGCTAGGAAGCGGAGGGTGATCTCAAGCTCCTGGTTCATCCTCTTGGTCTGTCCATTGGATTGTGGATGGTAACTGGAAGAGAGGTTCACAGTAGTGATCCCCAGCTTACAAAAGTGCGTATGAACTGGGTTCCCCGATCAGAGACAACATCATGAGAGAAACCGTGGAAGCGAAATACATGCTTTAGCATCAAGTCAGCAGGGGATGAGGATGATGCCAGCTGCCAGCAGGGAAGAGATGTACTCCCTCATAGCCTTCCTTTTTGGGGCTGACAGGGAATACAGGCGTCCTCTGGAAGAGGAAGTTCCGGGTAGGAGGTCCATTGCACTGTTGTAGTTATGTTGCAGAGGAAGGGAGGTGCCCCTGGCATTGTTAAACATACTTGAGGTCATGATAGCAGGCGGGCACCTTGGCAAGGTCCAGGTACTCCGATGAACTGTTAGCTGGCTCCACAGGAACGCTTGGAGAAGAGAGCTCTGTGTAGTGCTAGTTTAGGAAACAGTCACTTCTATAGTCTTTGCTCCACTCCAAAACCTCCCCAGTGCGCCACTCAATTCACAGATTATGTTTTGCGAGCCAAAGCAGACCCAGGATTATTGGGTTTAACAGCAAGTAGAACAAAAAGAACAAAACCTACTCACAGTGATTGTGCACCATCTGGAGCCAGACAGAGTTATTCCAGCCGCTGTCAGCAGCCAGTGAACAGAACTGAATGGCATACTCACTGACAGAGCAGGAACCCTGACAGAGACCCATAAGAGCCCTAGCTGCCTCTGCGCCAGGAGCGGTCTGGTTAAAAATCTTTGAAAAAGTCTCTGAATGGCTTTCCGTGCCCTCAGGAGGAGTGGAAGTTGGCGGCTTGCAGTTCAAAATGGGGCCCACACTACACCAGTAAAGCTGTACCATTGTCTGGATCACAGGAGAAGTTGTCAGGCATAGCAAGATGCTCACGACCCAGCAAGCAGAGGATTTACCGGTACAAGTGGAGTGGGTGGAGGGGCAGCGGGTCAGTGAGATGAGTGAGCAGCTGTTACAGTTGCATCATGATGGCGTCCAACTGGTTGCTGATGGCAGTGGAGAAATTTTCTTGGTGTTGGTTCAGGTCTTGGATGCCTCTATAAACCGAGAGCAGCTGCTTCTCATGCTGATCTACCTGATGCTCCTGTGCTTGCAGGAGAGCTTGTAAAGAGAAAGGGTGGCTGAGCACCTTGTGGTTAGTTCATACTGTCACCCTGATGGCACACAAGGTGGAGGGCTCAACAGCACAACTGAAACAGCTGGGGAGTTTCCAAAGGTAGTTTAATAGCAAAAGGTCAGGACATGGTAAGGCAGTCAGCAAGGAAGGTACAGGAAGGGTCAGGCAAAAATCAGGGTCAAAAATTCAGGCACTGGTCAAAAACTTAAGAGGGGGCAGAGTACAGAGAAGAATGAGGGTTACGACAAGGTATGACGACAATGACGATCCAGCGAGGACATAGTAGAAAAAACAGAATAAATACACAAGAGGGTGATGAGGCGAGTGGGGACAGCTGCGACACATTAGAGAACGAGAGACAATCACTGCTTAATGGGAAACAAACAGGGGAAGGAGGCCAAGTCACCTGAAACAAAAGGAGAGGAGAGCACCAACTAAGGGGAAGACAGGACAGAAACTTTAAAATAAAAGACAGACGAGGGAGGACCATAGCAGGCATGACATGTCCTCCTTCAGGACTCAGCCTCAAAAAGTACTTCAAATTTACTTTTTCGAGCCTCAAAGTGTCCAAAACTGCACATTTTGGATCATGACAGGGGCACTTTAGAATCAATCACCGCCTTCACTAACTGAAATATAGAAACATTAATTTTCTTTATTCTCTCCAAATCCTTTCATCGCTGTCATACAGATGAATGGCACATGTATTGTGTCCCCGCATATAACCGATCAGTTTGTTCAACTCTTTTCATTTCAGGGACAACGTCTTGCTCACTAAACTCAGCCAGTTCACAGTGGTTTTGACCAACTAGAAACTTGTGGATAGCTATAGATAACACACACATGCGTGCCAAGACTGATCCACACAAAAGGCATGGGATCCCGCCTGTAATATAGCAGAAGGCAGCAAAGCGGTGTATTTACGAGGCCCCCTTCTTTCTAATATTGTCAGCCAGTGTCCACTGTGTGACCAAAATCGCAAAAAGTGATTAGCAGCGAGATATTCTCAGTATAACCAGTGAGTGTGACATTCCGTTTCTTATCATGATATTGTGACGTTAGAAGTCAAGCTATCAGTTATTTGCCTTTCAGATTCATTGAATGGCAGCTAGTGCTCACCCCGTCATGCTGGGCTCTGCATCACATAATGCACCTAAAGTGGTTTCATGGGAATTGCTCATTTTGTAAATTCTTCTTGTAAAAAGTAGTTTGTATTGTCTATTAATGCTTGGAGTTTACTTAGTATTAAAAAAAAGGGGGGGAAAAAAAACTTTTTTCCCCAATATGAATTATTTGGATGAAAAATTGCAAGTATTTTTGACAGACCCCCTTGCAGAACCTTCACAGATCCCTGGGGTCACGACCCCTCATTTGAAGACGAATGCTCTATGTTATATGCTGATTCTGACAAACCACACAAATGTCTAAATGGATAAAATAAGACACAGCATGGAATGCAGGGTATATCAAATTTTGTCAATTTGGACTATTTGGCTATACACACACACACACACACACACACACACACACACACACACACACACAGAGAGCAAGTAGAAAGCACAACAACACACAATGCAATTAAAACACCCTACAAACTCCCTAATCAATAAATCTCTGCTGTGAGCTAAAATGTGCTTTGATTCAGGTTTATATAAATGGACAGCAGTCATAAAAAACAATGAATAAAAGCAAATGAAATGATGCCTAAACAATGGCTGACAACCACACGATGTACCAAGCTTCAAATTGCTTGTGGCGGGGGCCCACGGCAGTTGCGCTGCCGTCTCACGTCTTCTGTGCCTGATGGTGCTACTAAGCCTGCCGTCTACTCCTGCAGTTGCAGTTGCTTGTTCTTAGCACCGGCCACTAGCCATGTTCAAGGACCCCAAACACCACCTGGCCGCCTATGATGTGCCTGCTCATAAATAGTGGCCAGATGCTGAGATAAATTACACACATTGGTTGACATATGATCTACTCACCACTCCCTGGTGTAGTCCCCTGGTCACATATAACCAATACATTTGTTGTTGTGGCATGAGAGACTAAATATAGAGAATGGGGACTGTAGAGTAACCAATAGCATCACCTGGGAAATTACACCCCAGGAAATGTAATTTCAGCCAAAATCTCAACCCTGAATGGGGCACACAGGCTCATTACTTAAAAAAAAAAAAAAAGCCCCATGGCATGTGTTCAAAAAAACCGATTTTTCAAATTTTGAATATCAAAACAACCAAAAATGAAAACTGCTTGAAAAGAGATAAAATAGTAGCACGATTAAAATGTAGAAAGATACTGTAAGTGAAATAACAATTATATTTTAATGCCGTGACGTTTTATAAAAAGGTGTCTTAAACTGTGCTCAAAGCTGAAATAGCTGTGAAAATAAACTAGACAATTAAGAAAATGAGCTGAGGCCATTTGTAGGGAATCAAGCACTGAGGAGTGCCCAGGTGTGCTACCCCATACTCACCTCAGCTGTCACGCCGATCCTCGTGGCAATGGCAGCGCTTCACTCATGCATGAAGACTGAGGACCTCATCATAAGTGCCTAGCCAAGATGGTGCTTGGCTCAACTAAAAAAAGGACAGTCATATTAAATAAAACCAGGAAGTTTCCTAGTTGGTCATACATTTAAAACTATAAAGAGTTATTAAAAAAAAAAAACAGAAATTAAATCAGGACAGCAAAACATGATAAACAGTAAATAATTTGGACAAAACAGCCGTGTAAAACGACAGGTGGGCCTAGGGATAAACACAGTTGCAAAGACTCAGCATACTAAAAACCAATTATTTCGAGTATGGCCCCACTCACCACTATGAGACTTCACCTCCTGGTGATGGTTAATCAGCATGAGACCCTCAGGTAAGATGCAACAACCTCAATCACAACAGACACAGGTCAGGAGTTGAAAGAGAACGAAGCAACTGCAACAGCTGCCCTAGTATGGAGTGGTTAAGGAGGAGTCACGCCTCGGGCTACATTTACAACCGCATGTTTTACATGAGCTAGGAGTCCCACGACATTGTCAACATATCTTGTCACAAACCAATAAATTTCAGATATATATCGTCCATGTGAAAAACAAACATGTTCATAAAAAATGTTATGCATGATTAAATATGTTTCACCTAAAACAAAATCGAGAATCCACGTTAGCTTTAGAGGACCACCATTTTTAGGTGACATGGTTGTTACAGTTGCTTACTCAGTGACATGGATTTGTAACAATCCCTAATCCCTTGCTGCTGAGGACATTAGCCAATGTCAGAGGGATTATAAAGGTAAATACAATGCTGCTGATTATAATATGCAAATACTGGTTTTTACAAACTCAAGTAAAGAATGTTCACTTAGATGAAAACAGATGTGCATCAAGGTTTCATTGAATGACATTTGTAGAAGTAATGCCATCAAGATGGGAGAATTCCAGTTTAAATTCAGTCCTCAGCTATTATAAATAGGAATGCTCTTTAGGCATTCAAGCAAATTAAATAAAATTGCATATGTGGTCAGTAAATACTAGGTAAATTGAGTGCCCTAGAAAAATCCATCAGCAAATGTCTTTTTTATATTTCCTAAATCTCTGATAGGACTTTGTTAAAGGAGCATATTTATATTCGGATTGGATGGACATCCCTACATAGGATGGGCAAAGTGAGCAATATTACAATGAGTTCAATGTTGCTATATTTAAATGCCGTAAATTGATACAATGATATAATTATAATCCAGAAATAATGAAACAGTAAATTGCCGACACAGCAAGTCTGATAAAGTATACTTCTGAATCAATGTAAGAAAAAATAAAAAGACATGTCCCTGTCTCCCAGAATGAATAAAATCTGCACACCGCATATTACAGCATTACATATAAATTTTCATTATAAACCTCCAAAAACTCATTTCAGCTGCAGTTGCTGTCTCCTTTTATTAGTTGTATGAGGTAGAACATGTCTTGTTGAATAAAATGCTATATATCATTTCCTTCCCCTCCTGATTTGGGGATGGTGGCCTGTGTTTGCATTCGTTTCTTTTTTTCCCCCCAGTGGTCCATCCAGCCAACACTCCTGGACAATTTCACAAAGTGTACGTAGACAGTAGGGTGATCATGATCATGAAAGCCTTGTGAATGTATCAGTGGTTGTCTTTTCTTCTCTCAGGGGGACTTTATTCTCTGCAGCACATCTGAAATCCCAATAGGTTGCGTCCAACAAGTTGACCCGCCATAGATTTTTTCACTCCCCTGTTGGTTGCTATAAAGCTGCTCTTTTTCCTCCTCACCATCAAAAACTAAGTAGACATGAAAGGACAAAAGGTATTGTGCGATCAACAGTACGTACATTTCTCTCCCAAAAAGACAGATCAAACCTGGTAAAGCTAAAGATTTTTTTTCCCCTGATGACTGACATCACTTTCTTAGACTAAGTGTGTGGATTTAGGTGGATGTTCTATATTAGAGTTAAAGCAGCAAGAGAGAAACAATGACAGCCCGCAGACATATAAAGTCGGCAGAGCAGTTAATCACAATTTCTAGCTATCAGGCTTTGATGGAAGCGTTTTTCCATTTCTGTAATTACTTTTAATGGGTGCTTTGTCTTCATTTAAATAGATGTAGAGTGTGTAGGCCCCAACACATTTTTGCCAGATAATAGGCTGCAGTTATTCTCAGAGTTAGCCATGGAAACTTAAAAAGAGAACAATAGGACTGACAGCAGTTTGAATACATAAAATGATCAGATTTCAAGCATTTCCGCTAAAGCTGCAAGACTAAGAGATAAGGATAAAACTTTAGCATGTTGGTTGACATGGAAATGTGTGTGCATTCTACATTTATACAGTACATATGATTATTCAAAGGTTGAAACTTAAGCACCACAATATAAAATATATTTGTAAGATAAATCCTCTTAAAGATGAAGAACTACATCTAACTAAATAGAGTGTAAATACAAACAGAAAAATGAATAACATTGACACAAACAGAAGCCAGTTTTCATGACACAGAAATGAGCTTTAAGAATTGACCAATATGTAACTTATTATTTACCAATTCACACATCTTAAGATTAGCAATTTGGTTGATTTAGAAAATGTACAGATCATGTATCAAGCAGAAAATCACTTGTTTTCTGAATGCATTCACAGGTTACAGTATATTTCTATAATATCTCGATTATGCTACACTGTGTAATTTGAGGGAGAAATCAAATGCATAACAAATGTAAAATAGAAGAATGACTTTGTACATTGTAAAGTTGGAATTTTTGAGCTGCAATTTTTGTTTTTGCATTAGTTTTTGTTTGGATAATGATGTGTAAAAAATCTGGGAGTAATAAGCTTCAACTTCAACCTACATCTTTTGAGCCAAAATGTACTTTGTACTTGTGTACTTGATTTATTTATATATTGTGTATTTATTTTGCCAACAAAATCAACTATTTCATTAATTCATTCATTCAAACAAAGTCGGATGCCCGTTTATTGTTTGTCACAATTTTTGCATCAAAGAACATCTGTTATGTCACTTTAGGAGTCATGTTACATTATAATGTAAGTGTCTAACCTTTGTACAAAGGTGGCCATGCCCTATGCTGAATATAAGCTAACCTTTAAGAGCTGTTTCTGCATTAACTTTCCTCCATACCAAGTTTCCTCCACTCACCCTGACATTTTGAAAAATAACAGCGGTAATAATATGATCTTGTATCTATTTGAAACCTCTGACTCAACACACCACTTCAGTTTGGTGGCTGCAGCTCATAATGTACTTTTTTTGAATGCATTTCTTCTCAATGACTTGTGACTTGTAGCCTGATCTTAACTCTTAACTTTTTGAAACTTTCATACCAATTAAGAGCAGTTGAATTCAACTTTTGCAAAACTAAGATAGGTCAGTGACGCAAATTTTAACACAGCATTGGGAAGTATGTATTCTAACAAAAATATTAGTTGAGTTGATCAGCCCTTTGATCCCTAAACCTTGTTCTAGGTTTTTCTTTTATTTTGGCTGTAGAACTGTCAAAAGAGGTGCAATTTATGCAGGCAATTTACAAGGACAATTTGAACTTTCAATCTCTACTTTTAGCCGTGGTGGTATTCTATGAAGCAGTTTCTCTCCAACTGCAGACACATGGCCACTTTGTGCTCCTGACACTGCCAGGGAGTTCCCCTTTTGCACACACTGCACTTCCTCTGCCTCATGCTGGCTCTGTTTGATTTCTCCTGTCTCTGGCTTGTAGGAGCTAGGAAGTGCCCAGGAGCCATCCCTGGTCTGCCATCCAGTAGAACCCCGAGGAGCTGTGCAGAGAGCTCCTGCTGGAACTGCTGCCGGTTCTTGGGTTTCTGCTGGTTGCCACATAGCTCTCTGTGAATGACGTAGCTGTTTGTAACAGCTATGTCCAGGAAATGCTGGAAAACAGTGATGTGCCACCTAATTGGTTTTCTGTGGACACAATTGGTTCCCAGCATTTTATCTGAAGTGTCAACTCCTCCCATGTACTTGTTGTACTCTGCCACAGCTGTGGATCTCGAGATTAGTATTTTCTTTTATTTCCCATGCGAGGAGGATGTTGGTGCAGATTGGGACTTCCCTGTTGCCCATCCACTTCAAAGACAAAAGGTCACCATCCCTGTTCCAGCAGATGGAGCCTTTGGGTGACTTCTTGCTGAGGGTGTTTTCGTGATTGGATGGAACACCATGTCTTCCTAGCCTGTATGTCCCAGTAGCCCCGAATTAACACTGCTGTCCCAAGGGCTGATATAAAAGTTGTACAATAAGGACATAGCGCAATCATCCTGGAGCAGCGCACTAACAGATGGCATGATTGGAATATGGATGTACAGATTGTACATTAAGCAGACTGCAATATATGACAAGATCTTTGTGGCATTATATACTATTGTACAAATTTTTACTTATGTGTTTGCATGTAATAATTATCTGCCCCATATATCCTGCACTCTGCCCAAAGCCCAAAAATAGTGCCATTTTTTGAAGTTATCATAGTTGGTATTAAAGTTTATGTGGCATAAACTGTCCCAAAAAGGATTTTACTCAGATTCATTGAAAGGACTAGATGTTAAAATCCCTAGTGTTTGCTCCGCTTCTGATTTCCCAGGGGAGTTTAAGGATGGCTACTAAGAGGCTTTACCACCGGGACACATCGTCAGTTGTGTACCTCAGCATCACAGGGTGTTTCGGCCATTTATCACAAGACATCCTCCACTGAGGCAGGCCCACCACAGGTTGATCAAGCCTGGGTTTGTGTCCCATAGTTAGTTCCCCCTAGCAGCCCAGATGGTGTCACTCTTCTTTAGCCAGAGCCAATGGCTCGTCCTATCGGCGGTGTTGGCCACCTTTTTGATGGTCTTTCTGTACTCCTGTCCCTTGATTCCAACCTCCCTCCACTCAAGATGTGCTTGGGTGTTGCTGGGGTTGTACACAGGGGGCAGCATGGGTCCTTTCCAAGTCAAAGCTGCAGATTTACTGGAGAGGGCAGCACATCATATGTAACTCGGATGATGAAGCTCAGTCTGTTGGACTCCATGCTCCAGAGTTTGCTCCATGTGAGTTTCCTCTTCTCAACACCTTCCCACCTCATCCAGTGGCCCTATTTGGCTTGTGCTGCGGCTTTGGAACGTCTGGCTGCTTCCTCCTGTCGGCGCACCTCCTCTACCACCATGGTTCGCCGTTCAGTCGCCGATGCCTTTTGCCAGAGAGGTGTTGATGCTCCAAGGCCGAGGCCTCCCCTTCCTTGTTGGAGGTGGCTCACTACGTCACGATGGAGGAGAGCCGATTTGGCCTGCAGCACAGCTGTGGCTGGGGTCCACTTCTTCCGTGTCACCAGGGTAGGAGTGGCACCTCTCACCACAGGGTCCCGGGAGTCAGTGAGGGACAGGTCCAGCCTCACCTTGGCACACTTGAACTCTTCAACCAGGCTAGGAATTTGCAGTGACAGGGCTCCGTCACTGTAGAGTTTTTAATGACCTGCTTCTAACTGTTAACTCTGGTAATTCAGCTGGTGTGGTACTCCTGACTACTGCCTTTGAAATGGTAGATCACAACATCCTACTAACACATCTGGACTCATGTGTAGGCATTAAAGGCACAGCCCTTGGTTCAAGCCTTATTTGTTGGACAGGAGTGTCTCCGCATTGCAAAACCTCCTCTTCAGCCAGAGTGCGGCAAAACAAACCCTGGTGGAGTGGATTCACTGAGTGAAATAAACTCAACAGGCTGCTGCCATGTTTCTGCCAAACTTAGAAAGTCAAGCCTGTGATTGACGAAGAGATCCTGGACGGAATGTCCCTTGCTCATGAGTGAGTGGTTCTTTTTAACAGACCAAAGTTGATGCTGGTGGTGTCATGTCTGTGAGTGGCGCCAAAGTCGGCTGCCATGGCTAGGAAGGAAAGCACATAGCAATCAACAACATGGTTCAAGTGTCGAGGAGTGCATTGAGATGTGGACCGGATTAATTTAACTGGTTTTGAGCTATCTGAGAGGAAACTCTGACAAGACCTCCAATGGATCTATCTCTGGCAGGGCAGAAAAACAATGTATTGGTGGAGGAGTAGCACCTCAGGGGGTTCAGTTGAGTAGAAGCAGAACTGAAAGCTCAGCAACAGAGTCACCGGTTAGTGGATTAACGTTAGGAAAAGACAGATGAACAGAAACCAGGACTAGATGCTGCCAGCCCACATTGTGAGTAAGGGTAGGGCCAGCATCAGCCAGGTGGATAAGCCAGGTGAGGAGGCAAAGCCAGTACGCAGATAATTGATATGCCGATACATGAAAAGCGTTGCAAAGTGCAAGAATAGTTCCACTGTCCAATACTGTGAAGCATCATTAAAATATAGGAATTTAAAACTGATTTTGAGAAAATAATCCATGCATTCATTACCTCTCCGGAAAACCCGGAGAGAACCCACACAGACACGGGGAGAGCATGTCAACTCCACATAAATACATCCCACCTTTTGACAGGAAGGAGTCGGCATGATGACATCACACCTGTACATGCCTCCCTACTATTCTATTCTTTATGTTTTAATACTTGTGTTGTTTTATTGTTTATTTTAATTATTTTATTGTTGCATTGTTTTTAAACTAGGAACTGTTAACTAAGCACTTTGGTCATCTGATGTTGTTTTTCTATCTGTTATAAAGTCTGACTTGACACCATAATTACAGCTAAACATTCATATCATACTCATTCATCATACACATAAGACCGATATTCTCATCCCAACCCCACACGCACACATGCCATCATATCTACACACCCTCTATGTCCCTTCCACAAGTCCTTACCTCCCCTCCCATCCATGACATAAGTTATCTTTTAGGTCTTAAAGAGACTCATAACATAATTTCCATGTCTCATTGAATTGCTTCATTTTAGTGTCATCTTCAGACAATGTGTTTTCAACGGCCAGATAATCTCATCAAATCCTCCCAAATCTATAAAAAAAAAGTGTAATAAAATGATCTTCTTACAGACATGGGAATAAAACACAATATACTATCCCATAGAATATCTTCTGCAGCATTCTGAAAAGTACAGAGCTCACTATGGTGTGACTGATCGGTGCAAAGTCAACACAGAATGCAGGATTTCATTTGTGCAGGAAATGGTACCAGGACTCAAGGGAACATGAAAAGAGAAAACGACTGATCGTGATACAGTAACTTTGCTCCTTTTATTTCATAAGTACAGATACAAAATTCCTCAAAACTCACTTCACAGCTGTCAAAGTCAGCTATGCCAGTGTTTTCCTCAATTGCCCTGTTCTTGAATCTTTTCCTGCATTGTGAGAAACCGATGCAGCTAACGCAATTAGAAAGCATTCACAGAATTCAGCGTCCATGGTTCTTGTTACTGATATGTGGGAAAAATGTGTTTTTGGTAGGAAACTTATCTGACATTAATGGATCCTTGAAGAAACCAAATTCTTAAGATTATACCTAAATTACATCGCACATTTTGTCCAAAGCATAAAAAGTGGAAAAAATATGTATTTTTCTGTATTTGAACTTTTTTTTCTATGTGCCTTTTATGTGGCTTTGTTATTCATGTAAAATGTGTGTTAGCAACAGTCCGCTGCTGGGTCAGTCACAGGATTGACAAGTTACCTTGGCAGACACAATAACTGTTTGGGTGGAGCCAAGTTAAAGCATTGCTGCTGAAGAGGGATGGTGGCCACACAGAAACACCAGTCTCTCTCTTTCTCCCTCTTGCTGAGCTTTCCTTTGGTTACTATGTCACTCATTCCCTTCCTTTTTTCCTCAGTACCTATGGAAAAAAGTTTAGCTTGCTTTTTTTGTCAAGAACTAAAACCAATAAGAGATAAAGATCTAGCTATCACCTTAGCACTGTGATCACTGTGCACACTCCCAGAAGTTATGGACATCCGGTTGCATGTCATGCAATACCAGTTTGCCTTCCCAAAACCATCACTTCAACCAACATGCCTCTCTTCTAGAGTACATTTTCTGCTGCCCTTTACTACATTTGGAAGAGTTATTTTGTGTACGTCAGTACAATTAGGTTTAAATTAATTCACCTACATTTAAGATTGCAGAGCTTCTTACTGTGGAAATTCCATTGCAGTTCTACCTTCATTTTTTCATAATTCACTCTGATAATCACTGTTGATACAGACGAAAACACTTTTTGAAATACAAAAATCATTAAACGTGAGTAGTAAGTACAATATACATTTCATGTAGTATTTGAGATGTTAATCAGTCCTTTTTCTTTCAAGAAATGTGTTAAATCAAAAGCTTAACCATCACTGGCACTGTATATAAATATTCTTCATCTTTGTCTTCATCCGGGTCTGGTTCTCAGGGGCAGCTGTCTCAGAAGAGAAACCCAGACACTCCTCTCTCCCACTACTTCCACCAATTTCTCTGGGGGGACACCAAGGCATTCCCAAGGCCGACACTGGGGTGTTCCCAGGCCATTTCTCGCTGAGAAGTGTGATCCCTCTGTACTTGAAACACATCCTCTGGTCCCCCTTCTTGAAGATGGGAACAACTACCCTGGTCTTCCATTCCAAAGGTACCTCCCCCAATGTCCATGCAGTGTTTCAGAGCTATGTCTGCAAAGACAGTCCTACAACATCCAGAGCTTTAAGAAACTCAGGGCAGATCTAATCCACCCCGGAGGTGAATTTTATTTTTTATTTTTTTATCTGCATCAACAACCTCTGCCCCAGTGATGGGAGAGTTCACCCTTGAATCCCCTGGCTCCGTCTCCTCAAAGGAGTTAATGCTGGTGGGATTGAGGATGTCCCAGAAGTGTTCCTTCTACCACACAAGGACATCCATAGTTGAACTTGACTGTAAACAGTGTGGGTAGGGTGCTGCTTCTCCCTCCTGAGTCGCTGGATGGTTTGCCAAAACCTCTTTGGGACTGCCGGAAAGTTCTCCCCCATGGCCTTGCCAAACTTTTTTCAAATCTGACTTTTTGCCTCCTTGACTGCTCAAGCCCCAAATTGCTTGGCATGCCGGTAACTGTCACCTCCCTCAGGAGTCACACATGACAGCCACTCCCTGGAGATCTCCTTCTTCAGCCTGATGGCATTCGTCAAATCTGGTATCAACCAGCAGGTTCTGAGATAGCTACCATGACTAGCCGCAGGAACCTTGCAACCACAGCTCTGGACAGATGCTTCGGCAATGGCAGCCCAGAACATTGCTCACTCAGGCTCAATGTCCAACTGGCCCAACTGGACCACATGGGCAAAGGCCCCACTCACTGACGGGCCCCTCCCTAGGCCTGGTTCATGAGTAGGGCCACAGTAACCCCTCCGGGCAGGGTACACTGGTCCTTTGGTGTTTTCCTTCCCATATGCATTTTTATGGACTTTTCTTTGTCTGACCCCTCACTCAAGACCTATTTGCCATGGAAGGTCCTACCAGGGACTGCTACCTCACTCGTGGGATCATTAGGACACTCAAAATCCTCCACAACGATAAGGTGATGGTCCATGGAGAGGGTATATAAGTATTATTGAATGTAATTTTAATAATTGATTAGCTCCATAATTGATTAGCTCCATTTTAACAACACAAAGTAAATCATTTATAGAAATTGAAAATTAAAGTGGACCTAAACAACTTCCCTGTGGGACTCCACAAGAAATATTCCCACTGGTAGAAAAACTTCCATTAAAAATACTGTGTTCTGCCAAAGGGGTAACTCTTAATCCAAGCCAGAGATAAGGATGAAAAGCCATAACATTTGAGCTTTGCTGTGAGGATTCTATAATCAGTGACATCAAAAGCTGAAGTAAAGTCCACTGCAGCACAGTGCCGACTCGTGCCTTGTTATCCATAGATTTTAATCATTTATCAGTCATGTGCACTAATGCTGTGCTGGTAGAGTGTCCTGGTCTATACGCATGCTGGGTATTTGTAAGTAATTAATTTCTATTAAAATAATTAAATATTTGATTAAAGATAATTTTCTCAAGCATTTTGCAAAAGTACAGTACAGTATACGAATAGGTCTGCAGTTAGAGCCAGTCAAACTTGTCCTATTATCTTTAGGTAAGAGTATAATTTTAGACACCTTTCATAGCTCTGGACAAATCCCATTAAGTATGCATCAATTTGAAACAAAAAAAAAGGCATAAAAGCTACAACTTTTAACACTTTTCCATCCAGATTATCTACTCCATGAGATGTGTCATCCGAAAGGGAGAGCAACATCTTTGTAATATTTTGTGTTACAGTTTCACACTGTGGTTCAGTAAAGCATCCAAAAACAAATCCCAGCTTCACCTGGATTCATTGAACTCAGCTGAACCAGTCAGTTAAACACAAACTGCTGGTGAGACCAGAACAAAAGATACACAAGTTATTGGTCCCATGTAAAACTGAAACAAGACACAACTGATCAAGGAAGAATTAAGTTTAGAGAGGTGCTATTGATTGGTATATTGTACAAGATTCATCTTGTTTTGCAGAGTTTGTATTCATAGACGCAGTGCAAACCCACCCTACTACTACTATTACCATTATAAAACCATTGTCTTGCCAATATTTTTGTCCATGACATTTTCTATTACTTTATTAGAATAGGTAAAGTCATAAATCAAAGTCAGCTTCGCTTCTATTTAATACTGAGATAGAGAAAGGTGATACCAAAAAACTGTCAGTTTGCAGTTTGCACAGCATAAATGCTTCTGTCTCCTCTTCCCACATAGTTCCTTGGATCGTTATGATACTCAAACCCCTCCACCATCATAAGGTGATGGCCCACGGAGGCATAAATGGCTTCAGCTTATTTAATCTTTGTTGTTATTATTATTATCTAAAGGTCAATTTCTATTTGGATAATGGATAAATCAGTGTGAAAAAATGAAATATTTACTCTGAGCTGACTTCTATTCTTGCCAAGATGTTTGCTGTGTGAGTCCTTGACTCACTCATTCATCACAGTCACAGTGATGTCTCAAGCTTTGATCAAAACGTGAACCCATAATGCCAATATTGACATAAATGTGGTGTAATATTGCTTACTTAGTTGTTTGTCAGTGAAGATGTCCACTGAGGCCTACAACTGCAAAATCGTCTAAGCATTATATAGGCTAATAGCATGTTGTAAAGCTTTAAATTACTGTAACTTGCATGGACACACATTAATAAGCCTCTGCTTCCAGATACTTTACATCAGTCCTGCAGATTTTTAACTGTAACACAGTGAATTTGATTACCCTCTGTGACTTGCATAAAAAAACCCTCAACCTTATCACCAATGCCATGCACGTTTTGTTTAGTTCACATGAAACCAGACATCTTAAAGTTTAATTGGGAATTTTATGTCACCTGCAGGTGACAGGAGACATATTATTCCCCATCCAACACCTGTCGTCCACCAAGGTCATTCTCAATAAGGCCTTGCACATGGAAGAAGAGAGGTGCTTAATTTGCATGCATAATATGGCATTTCTATGTTAAATGCCTTGTCAAAAGGGAACATTTTCTTCAGTTTCAGTGGCACAGCTGGGTATTTTCCATATAATGTAGTACTATGCTGAGAGGTTTTCTTAGAGTGGTAAGTCCTGTTTTTTTGGGTTTTTTTTAAAAATTAATTTATTGTTTTTACCATAGCTTTGACAGCCATTTCCTTTGTAGTGAGGGGTGATTATGACCCGGAATATTAACGAATTGCTGAACTTTGAACAATATACTTGAGATATTAAAAGGCCCACAGTTAAAAGTGTTCAACTGAAAGAGATGGTTGCTCCAGGCAGCATATTTTCAAAAGGGAAATGAAGTTTGGTCACTGTGATGTAGTATGGGGAATGAAATGCCATTTTAGCCCATTGAATGTGACATTTCTTCTTCCATCTACCTCCCTGTACCTCTCAGAGAGGAAGTCAGAGGCATGACCTTTTCTAGTTTCCTTGAGGCATTGCTCGAGCAAAATGCCCTTCAATATTTTGCTGCACATCTAAGCTAATTGAATCTAAAA
>CAAKHG010010069.1:26789-40763 GCA_901007715.1 Dactylopterus volitans | reverse complement strand
TCCCCCTCCCCCTCCACCCTCCCCGGCATCTCCTACCTTCTGATACGCCAGTTGCAGATAGTTGTAGGGGATCCGCCTGTGGAAGTCCTGCACCACATCCTCGCTGACTTTGTGCACCGACTGCGCGCCGAGTCGCTCCTCGATGCACGCGTTCATGCACGCAGCCCTGCGCAGCACCGCGTCGAAGAAGCGCAGCTCGGAGAACGTTTGGTCGAACGGATGCTGGTCCTGGCACCTCAGCCGGCACCGGACCTTGGAGCGCCGGACCTCCCTGTAGCTGCCGAGGGCTCCCTCCATGAGGCGCACCACGCTCTCGTGGTCGCTGCTGTAAAACGCCTGAACCGCGCTGTCGTACAACAGGTCGAAGGGCTCCAGGAAGGCCAGCGAGGATGGAAACGCGACGCTGAGAAGCGCCGCCGACAAGATAGCGAGCGGGGGGCAGCCGGCGTCCATCCTCCCTCCTCTGGCAGCGTCGGGTTCGGGCGGCGCGGGGCGACCGGCGGAGAGCGGCGTCTGTCGGTCACAACGAGTGGAGGCTCACCGTCGGGGGACCGTCCATTTAAACGCGAGCGGGACCGCGGTGATGCTGGAGACGCCGGAAACGCTGTTTGTTTCGTCGGGGTAACACATTTTGTAGTGACCCCTCCGCGGCGGCGGCGGCGGTGGCTCCTCCCCTCCCGCTAATGAGCGGCCGCGGCTCGCCTCCACTCCCGCAGGGGTCCTCAAGGGTCGCCACTTACGCAACCCCTCCGAGCTCCGCTCCGCCGCTGCTCGTTGCCGCCTGTAGCGTTCCAGCTTTTTTTTGTTTTTGTTTGTTTTGTTTTTAAGTGACCATATATGCCCGAAAACGCGCATCCTTGCCAAACGTTAAAATCGGCTCGGCATAAAGTTAAACTTGAATGAAACCACCTGATGAAACACGCCGTTCATTAGGAGTTTTCTGTAGGGACACTTGCTAACGTGTAAGGTACGTTTGAGAACTGATATTGGGTCGAATGAATGTTTTGTTCTTTTACCTTCATTAAATTTTGGTGAGATACGAGTGGCGCTACTTCTGCGTCGTCTCCTTTTCGCCGTGTTGCTTCATGCGCTTTCTATTAAGAGGATTCTGTCTCCCTCTTGAGGCGATTCCAAGCAATGACCACCGGCAGAGGATAGAGGATCAACAGAGGGCTGCTTTTATTTGACTAGTTTTAAGAACTTTGAAAGGAGACGTTCTCAGTTCGTTGTTCGTGACAAGAACACACGCGTGTGAATTTTTAATATAATGAGCCATAATTATGCGCGGCTATCTTTGCAACCACAGGTATGTCATCAAGCAGGTAGACACGCTTCCTTAAACCATCAGTTCAGGGACGATGTACAAGCTTGTTTCCATTTAACATTATGTTGTGTGGAAATAATATGTGATCAGCTAAACCTGTGTACACCACAGGGGTTAAAATAGTTGTGTGAGGATAAATCAACTGTCAGGGAAAATCAGGCGGGAATTAAAATATCGCTGTTCATATTTGACTCAGTAAAAAACATGCTAAAACAGGCAATACCAGCAAAACCCTGGATGTAGCAATGTATCGAATCTTTCTTTTTAAAGGTATTAAACACCTGTTTCTTGTTTAGTGGAAAGGCTGAAAATACGTCATCTGTTTATTCATGTTTATTTATCACTGCTCTCTAAGGATATCTCCTCTTTCATTTGGGGTACGAATAAGACACAGCTCCAGAATTACTAGTATTTCTGATTCATTTCTGAATGACAAGACCATCTTCAAAGGCCTTAACAGCAACAACAGCTGAACATAGCAAACACCATGACACACATTATCATTCATCTTCTGGCATTCATGTACACAGACTGTTCAGTCTGTATGTGTTCAACTGAAGACAATCTGCATCTAGCAAATGGTCAAATGTTTCATATAGGATGCTAACTAGTGGTTAGAAATAACATAAAAGCACGTTTTCAGTCGCAGAGAAGCTGATATTTGCAAAACGACTGTAAAAGGTGTGCGTTTTAAAGGAAGTAGAAATGCACCATTGCGTTACATCTCTTGGTCAGCCACTCATTTAAGATCGCCAGTGAAGAATTGTGTAATTTAACCCATCCATTCAAGTACATGTTACTTTTTTACATTTTTATTCGTCAGGTAAGCATGATGTCATTGGCATGTAAATGCAATTTTGAAGAATGTACTAGATTTAAATTGTACTTCAGTCTGACCAGGCGCCATTAATCGACATGATGGCATGTTTAGTTTGCACTGCATACCATGTTGTCAAGGTCCCGAGTAAATGCATTTAACAATTTTTTTTTTTGTAATGATTATATGACATTGCAACTGAAAATAGAATTTCAAATCCACTTTATTCAAATTAAACCACTAGAGGGCAGAAAATAAGTTATTATGATTTCTGAACACCATATACGAAAAGTTAATTATATAAATATGGGGAGCACATCTCTTATTTACACCTTTTGATATCATTGCATGTTAGCTAGAAAATAAATTACACTCCTGCAAATAGTCATACGTCATATTTTAAAAATTAAATGCATTTGTGCACAAGAGGAGCAGGAAAAAAAACATGGCTACTCGCTTCTAATTGTTGTTATTGATGTACAAGTGATGTACAAATACAGAAAATAACAGGAACACGTTCATGAATGCAATACATTTCATCAAACACAACAAATAGAACACATTTTCCACATGTGTTGCAGTGTTTGTCCTGCTGGACTGTGTTACATTGTCCAGCTGCTGCTGTTATTATGTGCATCCATGTGTGGTGCGGCATTAGCTGTTGCAAGCCACTGCAGTCCTGCAATACTCTTCTACGATGAATCCAAACATGTCCTTCAGTCCGTATGTAGTCACCATAGCCCAAACTTCATTGTTTCTACATATGATGAGCTACAAATGTCCTTATGTAAATACAAAGTGAGAAGCAGTGGCTCCATCACGAGCATGTTGTTTGACTTTGTGGTCGTTGTGATCAGGCATGTTGAGTCAGGTGAAGCTTGAGCTTTTTGTTCACTGCCTGCCATGTTCGCTTGAATAAAATAAAAGTCCAGCCAAGTACAATGTATCAACCTTGCAGCCCATATTTGTGATCTGAATTAGTTGATTCAGAGGGTAAAAGCAAAAAAACAAACAAGAAAGAAAAAAAACAAACAGAATGACAAGAGGATATTTTGGTGTATCAAATAGTTGATATGAGCTGGTGTTACTTTGATTTGTTCTCTTTGAAACATCTTTTCATGATTCTTCCTAATTTCCCTTATTTTACTTTTACTTTCAATTTATCTCAAAGACTTCAGGGAAAGGGCTGACAGTCTGAGTCAGTCCCGCGAGAGATTAGATTGGTGCATTAGTTTTCATCCGCCAAGGACACAATATGATCTCCTGCGATTTGTTGCTTCAACTTAAGAGTGAACTCATTTCTTCCACCATTTCTTTTTAATGATTTTGTTGTTCCTTGACTGCCATGGTGTTCAAGCAAACAACGATAACAGCAGCTGTCTGCTGGTGACAAAAGTTCTACTATGACCTGTATCGAAATGTTTTAAAATTCATATCTCAAAAGGTTCAAGTAGTAATTGTTCGTTAAAGCAGGCATTGATTTATCCTCCACACTTTCTGCAGACGTGCCCTTACGAACAGTTTCCTCTAGGAAGCTGATCATAAACGGCAGCTCTTGTTCAGCATTGAACAGCACTGAACATCTGCAGTTTTATCCATCACTTTCACAGGTGCTGCATATCTAACATGGTGAGTTACAACGTTTATGGTATTTTTCAGCAGAACCTCTCTCCTTTGCATTTGTGATGTAACACACCGACATGTTGATGCATTGAGGGCAAAACAAACTCAGTTTAAAAATCTTCCCTCTCTTTCCCAAATGATTCTCTAGTCTGAGTTCAGCAGACAGCAGATGCAGCTATTGTAGATACAGTATTTGAATTGTTAACCGGCTGCAGGCGCAGGCAGCGAGCCAGGCCTTACTAGAAGCTCATCATATTTTTGGCCTTCTTAATGCAACAAAACCCAACTCTGCCTGATCATCTTGGACAAACCCGTTGTAGCTGTGACACTCGTCACATTGATTCGCCCCGGTGCTGCATAAAAGGAAAGGGTGATCCAGGCATTAAATTTAGATTATGAACTAAAAGCCCAAATTTAAGTACAAAAAAAAAAATGGAATTATATATGGAGCAAAAATTATCACATGATTTGTATAAAAGCTGCGCACCTCCTGAACAATTCTGGCAGCATCAAAAGTCAAAAGTCATATTACATGTACTCTCAATAACATACTCTGCAATGGTCAGTTGAGTCAGTCATTTGGATATCAGAATTTTTGCACATCATGATATAATTCTACCCAGAGTCAGTATTACATTTAACTGTTTCCCAGCATCCACTTATAGTAATTATAATTACACTGTACACCAGTCAACCATAACATTAGAACCCCACATGTTTACCATAGAATGTTACGCAACACGCCTGCAAGTTTTAGGTTGAATTTTTATTGAATCTGTTTGAGAGGGGTGTTGACATATTTTAATGAGTGTTATTAAGTCTTTAATTTGTGATGCTGTTGAACTTTATTGGGCTATACTGAGAGGTGTCCCTGATATTTTGGTCATCCTGCTCATATGCATTCAGGTGACAAAATATTTGGGACGCCTCTCAGTATAACCCTCAAATAGATGAAATAAAAATTCAATATAAAACTCTTCCTGAAGGGATAATTAATTTCAGGGGTGTTACATTATATTCTATGGTAAACATGCAGTGATTTTAATGTCACGGCTGCTTTGTGTACGGCATACAGTGCTTGAGAATGTGTTGAACTGATAGGAATTCACCACAGAGCAGTAGTTCGACGTGAAATTGAAAGCAAGGTGAACCACACTAAAGAAAACAAAATAATTTTATTTGTCTTTTCAAAAAATATACAAACCTTTCAATCTGGCACAATGAATAAAAACAACACAATGATTTACAGAGATAAAAGAGATATGTATTCATACATGAATACCAGTGTGAAACTGAGGACACATGGAATACATTGTTTTTACAGGTCAGTGCGACAGTGAGACAAACTATGTAAACTGCTGTAGCAAGTGTTCTTCAGTAGTACTGTGAAGAGTAACTTC
Source organism: Dactylopterus volitans (assembly GCA_901007715.1). Classification (NCBI taxonomy): domain Eukaryota; kingdom Metazoa; phylum Chordata; class Actinopteri; order Syngnathiformes; family Dactylopteridae; genus Dactylopterus; species Dactylopterus volitans. The sequence goes on along the minus strand of CAAKHG010010069.1, from coordinate 35,599 downwards.
TAATAATTTCAGAACACACAAACAGACTCATTGTGACCCTTATGTGCTAAATTTACACTTTTCGGGGAAATTAAAATGTACTATTAAATAATAGTAATTGCAATAAAAACAGTTTCATTTTAAAACAGCTGATCATGGAAGAAATTACTCATCTGATTGTTTTGGACTTCAGGTCACAGGACTTCACAAGTGAGTCAGCACCTAGTCTTGTATGTGATCCTCATCCTTGAATTAGCTTCTTATTGGGGTTATTTGGAATTCCTGCAGCGGACGTTTTTCTCATCTGAGAGAATCTGCTCCAGCCTGCAAGTTCATCTGTAGACTGAGTGCCTGACGGCCTCTCCTGTCCCCTCCGTCACCCCCCTCCTACGCTACACGTAGTTGGACCTTTGGTTGGTGTTGGGAAGGAGCTGGTTGGAGCTTATAGACTCAGCCGACGACCGCGAGCATCTCCGACAGCTCATGAAGGTTCCGCCAGCAATGGTGAGGAGGCCACCAGCCCAGCTGACAAAAACTGCCTTGCCAAACTCAAAGCTGATGAGAAAAGGACACACACTCACACACGCACACACACGCACGCACGCACACACACACACACACACACACACACACACATTTGGATGAACACAGTCTGGCAGATTGCAAAGCAACAGAATTGAATTTAACTGACTCATTGGAGCATGTGGACCATGTGTGTGCGCGCGTGTGTGTGCATGTGTGTGTTCGTGCGCGCTGCTGCCGTACCTTTGCAGACGATGTGATTCATGGAAAGTCTGAACAATCATTTTGACGTACCAGGACGTTATGATGAGAGTCAGCAAACCTAAATGCAGAGCAAATTTTTTTTTTTTTTTACATGATTCCTTTTCTTCAGTTGTCATTCAGGGAGAAATTTATCTGTTAGCTTCGTTGTTGTGCTAGAAATTGATTTAATCTTTATAATAATTCTTGACGGCAAAATCACTGTTCAAAATCATTTCTGACAAGATCCGTGACCTATAATAAACCTTTAAAAGGTTGATATATTTCACTTTGCGGAAGTTTCTGGACCACATTATTTGCATTTGGGACCAAAGACTCCGTAGATCATTTTCTCTGCTGCTCTCTATGATTGCTCTGAGGAGATTACCAGGGTGGAGGAGACGTGTTTTGTCATTAATGTTTTCCTGTGTGCAGACGTGCTGCAGCGTCATCTAATTGTTTATATCCGTGGCCCTTGAAATGAACAACTTGACCTCAAAATAGGTCAACATTTCAGCCTCAATGCTCGTGATCAGAAACGCTGCAATCCGGCCTTCCGTGCGCTTCGAGGTCTGCTTCTGCTGCGGCGGAACACACCTGAAACCATGAACATGATCCCACCGATCATGGCTACGGTGGCTTTGCCTTTGGCGTTACTCTCCATGAAGCGGGTGCACTTCATTCCCACTGTGCAGACCAACAGTGCCACAGCGGAGAGGAACATGCTGAGCAGCATCACCGCCCTGGTGGCCTGGACCTCAGCTGGATGGACAGAAATGGTTGAACATTACATTCATTATAGATGCCCTTTTTTTTTACCGTTGTGCATCAATTTTGCTCCACTGTATTGCAAATTATCAAGTAGTTTACAACACTGTTTGATTCATTTTGTAGGCTACATCTTTCTACTGTGGAATTAAAACATACATGCAATAAAGATGCTTGGTACCCAAAAATAAATGTAATACTACTAGTACCACTACTATTATTACTACTACTAATGATATTACGTACGATTATACAGCAAGTCCATGTAGACCCACATTTTCAAAGTATTAATATTAGACTGATGCCATCAAGTCACACGGGCTGAACGCAAAGAGGTTTCTGTCAAGACGCACTTGTGTCTAATATTAGAAACCTATCGTCGGTGGAAGGTATCTCGAGCGGCCGCGTCTGGACTCTGGAGGAGATGCTGTTCCAACTTACGCGGCAGTTTGAGGACAGACTCGTGGAACTCGCAGGTGGTTCTCTCGTTGCCGCTGCAGCTCATCCACAAGCCCTCGTAGATGCGGTGCGTCTTCCCCTGCCACTGCCGCTTCCACTCAACCATGAACGTGGCGGCGACGGTGGCGGCGAGACCCGCCAGGGAGAGGAAGAAGCCGAGGAGCTGGAGCCCCGAGCTGGCCATGGTATCCAACACTGGGCGAACGGGTCAGAGGAAAATGGGAACGTTGAAAAAAAGAAGGAAAAAAAGTGAAAAACAGAAGAAAAAAAAAAAGTTAATTGAAGTCAATAGCTGCAGGTTGCAAGTGCTCCCCTCTCAAAAGTCTCCCCGCTGTGCTTGGAACCGTTAGACGCGCTCTGCGCCGCGGCCGCTATTTAAAGCGCTGGTGACGCACGTGAGGTCTCTCCTCCACCTGCAGCTTTTTTCGGAAACCTTATCAGACCAACTAATGAACAGATGTTGTGACACTTACGGAGTCTTGGCCCGTTTTTTTTTTTTTTGCCCGGCGTGGTGTTGTTGGGCACAACAACACTATTTCTCTGTCTGACAGTTTCTACACTGACAAAAAGTTCCCCCAAATTATAAAAGCATGCAGTAATAACCCAAACGCTGCTGGCTGAGTCTATATGGAGCTAAACAACACACATAGAAGTGTGTGTTGATATTTTTGTAAAGGTGAACTGCAATTATCATCATGTGAAGAACTCACCATTTTGATTTGATATTAAAGGCTGTTGCTTGGTAAAATATCTGTCTCTAGGCTATAATCAGTCTTACTGGGCATATGTGACTTTTTTGAAAGTTTGATTTTGCATTTGGCTCAAATGGGCTTCCACATTATCTTTATGCACATATCTCTCTCGCGTATTTCTCACCCAAAATGTTTCCGAATTAGGAAACAGTAGACTTGCTACACATGGATTAGTGTTCCTACCTTCACAAAGGTATTAATATATCATTTTACCACTTAATCGAGGTCTATTGGTATTTCATTTGTGGTGTAACTTATGTGAAGTGTGAAGTGTCTGCATCTCACTGAATTTGACGCATTAGATCTAAAAAGAATTGCACGAGATTAGCACAACAGCAAAAGCAAGAAACAACTATAGACGGGCATAAACTAGCGAAGGTCTTTAACCCGAATGAGTGAAGGTTAACATGCTCAATTGTCATTCTTTCCTCAGCAATTTGCGGCGGCCAGCTCATTCATATGTGAACAATCACTGTCTTCGTTTAACCCAGACAATTAGGAAATTGTTTGACCATATTTGGTGAGGGGGATGCCAGTTTGTAAACACTCTAAATTTGTCTGTTAGATTGGATCGGTGTCCACCCTTTCCTGCAATAAGCTCAAAATATTTTCCAGCAATTTCTGTCACAGCTCCCATCTGAGTTTGACCAACACAGCTGTTTTCTGTAACGCCGATATGTTCTCCCCATATGTATGTTTTATCAAGTTTTTCCACTCCTGCTGTGTATCATCACGTTAATGTCCTGCTCCAGGGTTACAGGCACAACTGCAGTATCAGCATGGGCAATGACAATATCAGGAAAAGTAATTTCCCTCTGTTTGTGTAGCAAATGCTCTCCACGAAGTCTTTTGATTTGCTACAATGCACAATTGAAAGAACTTTCAGTCACATGTAATACCTAACGTGAAACCTCCCTTTAGGATCAGTGGAATGTGTTACCGAACTTGAAGTGAAAAACTGTCATCGCTCATCCGTAGTGGGACTGACTCATATCCCAGGAGGTTTTGATAATCAGATTTGCTGGTCAGATATTAGTCACAGGTGCTGGTATGTGCTGTGAGTTCTACTAAGGAGTTTTTGGAATTATTTTATTATGGCCTTACAATGGGGATTCAAATGTTTTATATGCTTTAATAGACAAAGGGCACAAATTAAGGTTGTGTTGTAAACTTGGATATTGATTTCATGAAACTGCTGCTTTTCTAAGGTTGAAATATTTTGACAAGAGCCATTTGTCTCTGTTGTTACAGGCAGACACACAAACAAATTAAACACAACAATAAAAAAATATTTTAAATATTAAAAATAGACCAATACTATTCCAGTCATTATCGCACAAATTTGTATCCAGTTTGTGTATGTGTGTATGTGTGCATGTGTGATCAAGTATGTGTATGTGAATGTGTGTGTGGTTTGAACAAGGTTGTTACCTTCTTTCCAAATACCAATGTTAGCGAGGGTAATCTGCATGTTATCCTTTTACATTTGTTTTTTTAATTTATTGTAATTTAGTAGTAATTTTCTTTCTATTGTCAAATCCAGCGGGCCCTCCAGCACCGGCCGTCTGACGCCAGTGTTGCTCAACAGCTTCACGAGCACAACTGTTTGCTAACAAAACCAAACACTTCTCATGTGTTTAATCCGTGCTGACAGTACATATAGTCGACTGAGGCAATAAACTCCTGAGTGTGATTACCGGGGTGCAACCGAGGGCCGTGCTGGCGATGCCCACATATGCCAGGATGCAATGTGTGCAAGCTTCACAAATCACAATTTATCAAAAGGGGGAGAGGTCATGTAGAGGGCGTAGATGAAGAAATTAGTCAGTGACAGTAAGCAGGATAGATTCACGGTGTAGTTCAAAGCAGGGGAGAGGTCACGGTGTGTGACGAGGTCGGAGTGTGTGCAAATGTGCAACATCTAATGGCCGATAAGGGGACACACCCACTCCCTTTAGAGAAACATCGCACCGTAAATAGACAGTAACAAACCACATCCATGTGATTCGGTTTCATGTGACAGAGACTTAATGAGAGCCTGAAGGGTGACCAGAGTCAGCGTCATTCATGGTCCTCCGGAGATCATCAACAAAATGAAAAGCAACAGTGGCGGCAGACCTCGGCGGGTAGCGTGGCCATCTCCTGGTTACTGGTTTGATCCTCAGCTCCGGCAGAGGCCGTGTCGAAGTGTCCCCGAGCGAGACACCGAACCCCTAATTGCTCCTGGTGAGCAGGCCGGCACCTTGCATGGCTGACTCTGCCGTCAGTGCGTGAGTGTGTCTCAGGTGTGTGTCGCTTTGGATACAAGCGTCTTCGAAATGAATTGTAGAATTGCAATGGATATGTTGTGAGGATATTTCAGTCTCCAATAGCCACTTTACTTGATAAAAGCTCAAAATGACATTCTCGTGCAATTTGGGGCCATAAAAGTTGCTTGAAAAGAACAACCCACAGTCGTTAATCTGATTGTGAATGATCCTGTATTTCTGCATTGTTGTATTACTTGATCAGGCCAATGATTGATTCCTCAGATCAGGGGCAGATTTAGGGATGTGGGCGCCTTAACATCTTCTCTTTTGGAAGTACAAGAGGACATCCTCATCATTTGATAGCACAAAAGTTTTATTTCCTCTCCATGAAAGTAGACTGTGCTTTTATCTTAAAGAAATTCAGAAAGCAGGGTTTCTCACTTTCAACAGATGTATCGCCAGCAACATATTTTAGCGATTTCCATATGAAATCCGAATCTGCAACATGCTGTCAGATAAATATGAAAAGCTGAAATTAAAGCGCTCATGGAAGTACGCAGTTGTATTAAATGTTCTTGTTCAAGTAAAGTTCATGATCACAATCATTAACTGAGTGAACTGATCCCGCGAAGGCAACACTCAGCTGGTTTTTGCCAGTTTCTCTGACATGAACTTTTTACTGAACCAGTTAATGAAATGCACATGAATTTGTTCAGATGAGGTGCTTGTACTGTTCTTGAATACTCAGTATGCCACTCCTCCACAGTGGCAGGCTCAGATGGTTGAGATCATCAAACGAGTGCGGTGATGGGAGGTGAGAGGCACAGTAGACCGGAGAAATCCCAGAAGCTACATAATCCATTTAAGCTGGGATGCTATGCTAGCCATGTCACACTTCTTTGAAAACAGCACAACACCACCTGTCTATCTTACAGTAAATTCAGGTAATCATGGCGGGTGAAAAGGAAGGGGGTTCCTGTCCTACAAACAGCCTGTTGTTCCAGTTTTCTGTGGGCAGTTGTGCAGCATGACTTCCTGCGAGTGTTACCATCGTGGCACAAAAGGAGGAAGCAGACATCGGGGAAGATCTGCAGTGATAATCTCCTTTCTGGGAAAAACACTGAGCCTCTGGAGTTAATTACACCCAAATATTTATATTGCTGAGTGGACCGCATCAAAAGTAGGTTAGCAACATTTTATACCATTAATGGGTCTTGGGGATGAGCATGTGGGGCAGCATTTTACACAAAAATAAGCAATTTATAAAGAATTACAGGCAACACCTAGTAACAGTACCTCGACATGAGTACATCAATAAGCTTTTCAGACAAGCAAGCAAGCAACACTGTCATGAACAGCAGCCCACAAAGAGCAAAATGGTCCCACGTTGACTTGGAAAATATATGAGGACGATGCCACCTACTGGCTAAGGCGAGCAATGCGTTTGCCAAGAGCAGGTGGCAGAGGACGCCTGCCGCCCCTTTATCATAAAGGAAATAACTAGCATCTCTAAATGACCACAGGTGAGAGTGATTTTTGCCTGTAGTAACAGGGCTCATGGCTTTATTTGTAATGCTAATGATCAATGAAATGATATCAGATCTTTGTCGAATTAGATTTTTCATAGAGTAAATCAGAATGTTCAGACACAAGGTGTGAATTCAGGCGTAACCGTCAAATATTCCCTTGAAAACCTGTTGGGACACAAGGTGACTCAAACGGTTTTGGTTGTAATTAGAAAATGTACTTTAGCAGCAGGTGTGTGGTCACATTCAGCTGCAGGGAGGTGAGGGATTGGCTTCCAGTCGACCTTTTTTTTCCCCCCCCCAGCAGCCATTTTGGCATGAGACACGGGCGTTGCTAATCACATTAATTAAGCCTCTATTGAGCAGAACCCTCATTAATGTTTTTGATAACTGTTTCCTGTCAAAACGGCAACTGTGAAAAAGTTCAACTCTGGAGACTCGTGAAACATGGTGTAACTCATGACGCTAATGATGGCTGCCCTCCATTCAGCTGGTTTTACAATGCCTGCTGGGAGGAGAGAAAGAGTTTCCTGTTTTTTTTTTAGGAATAAAAAAAAGCAAGTTTGTCTGAATAATTTTAAATGCATGAGTAACTCAGTCCAGTGCAGAAAGCTACTAATGTACTAATGTCTTAACTATTTTTCTTTTATTATTATTATTTTTTCTCCTTTTTTTTGTGATATTCCTGGCTGTGCTTGCTGGCAGTGTGGGTAAACCTCTAGGTGATTTTTTTTTTTTTTCTTTTTACGTAGAAATATCAAGGGGTTAAGACCTATCAACAACATGACTCATTCTTACAGGGACACGTGTCCTTCACCGATGTTGATACAAAATGGTGGATCAAGACGGTGTGTCCATCTTTTGCACCCAATGGACAGCGGTGCGCAGCAGGAAATAGAGGAGAATCAGTCACATTAGTTTGGGCCCGGGAGCCTCGGACGTGTTATGAATGTCATTAACAACACATGTTGCCCTTTTATTTCATATAAAAATGGCTGCTGTGTGTCAGGTCCATTGGAGTGCTGCCCCTGCTGGGTTTAACATTGTGCGCACAGTTCAGGTCAGTGGAGAGTTGCTTTTGACCCCAACAATGCATGAAGCTGCACAGAAATCTTGTGCTCTGGCAGTTGGACAGAAAAGGCTTAAGGCTCCCGTGGCTCACCAGCAGCGAATGGCAGTTGTGTCAGATTACTTGTAATTGTGCGTTTATGGGTTAAAACTTGATACTTATTCCCAATTTGTCACTTAACATACAAGTTTGTATATTAGTGCCTGGGGATTAGTAGACTGGGGGTGTCTGATGCCATTCAATAGATAGATAGATAGATAGATAGATAGATAGATAGATAGATAGATAGATAGATAGATAGATAGATAGATAGATAGATAGATAGATAGATAGATAGATGGTGTTTAATTATCAGCGCACATTATTTTCAGGTTTATCTGTCCTGTGAGTGAACGGAAGCATGAGATCTTCTGATCTCTGCTGTCCATCAGCGTGGCAGAGATAACCGATGCGGCACTTTGAAACATTTACTGCCAGTGCAAATAAACAGTAAACCGTTAAAACTTAGTCCAAAACTCCCGAAAGTGCTGGACTTACTCTGTGCATTTGCGTGACACCGCTGCTGCCCATCAGGCTCGCATTTCTCACATGTGTGGCCGCTTGCATTTAATTGCAACCTCACCGGTTGATCACTATCCTAAAATAAACTCTGTCCTTTGTGCAAGCTAAAACAAAGAAGCCGAGGATTGGCATGGCATGTGTACAGGGTGACTCCCAGCACATTTTGGCCAAGATGCTGCTCCGACCAGTCTGATGTCATTCCTGCATCAGGCACAGCACATAGTGCCCAGGGCCAAACGGCTTGCTTGCCTGGAAGTCGTACACCCAGCGATGAGAATATTTGCATTTGTACACATGCCAGCATTCAGTAGCCTTTTGTAGCTCCACTCCAACCTTTGAAGATGACAGACACCTCCAAGAGTGTCACACAAAATGAGAAAGTCACGTTGGACTGGTTGCTTTATTGCTCTGCGGTGGGCAGAGTTGCATATCTCTCACATTAGTGATTTTTTTTTTTTTTTTTCCTTTTGGAAAGGTGTGGCCCCGAGCACAACCCTGCTGATGCAACCCTGCCGATGTGTACTTGACAAAGAGTCCAGATTAAAGAGCAGAAAATGGACACTCGATACAAGTGTATCGCCGGGATACTTGGATTCCACAGATGGCGACGTTCCAGCCCCTTCTCTGATTTTCGCGTTTCAACCTCCATATTTTAATCTGCACTGGTTTTGATTCCCTCCCACCG
>CAAKHG010010069.1:1699-12950 GCA_901007715.1 Dactylopterus volitans | reverse complement strand
TATTAGTATTCTGTTGACTCTTCAAGGGAGAACAGGCAGTTCCAAATTCTGTTCAATCTCAAAAGACTTGTATTTCTTTCAAGTAGCGAGGGGTCGTAGCTATGGAAGGGTGTGTGAGTGTGCGTCAGCGTGTAAGAGACACCCACATGTCCCCGTGCTGTTTCTGGTTCTGGACCTTGGCCCTCTGATCCTCCTCCTCCTGCAGCTTCTTGGCCACCTGCAGGTCCTGCTGCACCAGACGGCTCTTATGGACGTTGGACGCCAAGTGGCTCTCAACTGTGGACACAAACACATAAACACTGCTCTTTACACCTGTGCATGCACAAACCAGTGGAGATTCACATGCTCCTTCATGTTCCCCTGTGTTGTTTAGATGGCCTGTGGAGAACAAGACAAATGTCAAAGACACAGACTCTAATGTCTCTCGTGATAAAATTCTTAGTCACTCAGAAATTAATGCTTGCAGCTGAGGTGCTGTTCCAAGGTTGGGTGACGGCATTTTGTGGGCCTTAACAGATGATAAATCCTGCTTGCTGACGCACTTCCAACACTTGGTAAGAATGGACAGCATCACTCACTCACTCCCTCGCTCAGCTCCGTTTCACCAGGCTATCGATCTGGTCTCAGCTTTCACGTGAAAAGGACCAAATTATGTCCAGCAATTTACTCGAGAAAGGTCCCATAAAGATTTTGCTTTCCGAGTGGCAGGATGAGACGAGGAACCTGAGTCATAGGTACGGTGAATTGATTTTAAAAAAAAGCCAAGGGTTTGATATTGATCTTTTTTTTCCCTTTGGATGACGCTGATCAATTGGTAAAGTTTATAGCACCTTATAAAAAATATTTGAGGGCAAAACTAATGTCACAACTCAAGTTAAGGAGACTATCATTTATCCTCCATTGCGTTTCTCAACAGGAATTCATCTCAGCAGGCAGCAAATAAACCAGGATGGGGCACTGACATTCTTTCATTCCACAAACTCAACCTTGAAGACGTCAGTCGGAGAAAGGAGAATAACGCTGAGGTGTGGGGAGCTGTGCACAGGAATACAGCTTTGATTGAAACAGATGTTACAGTTCCTGTCACGGCAACAGAGAAATGCTTTCCGTGCCATAATTGGATGCTTTAGAGTTTTGCTTGTGCAACATTCTGAATTAAAAATTAGAAATCCAGCTCCAACTCCACACTGAGGTAAAAAGACCAAAAAGCCCTCTTACCAACCCGCCATCTGTTCGTGTGATCCAGGAAAACAAAGACACAGAACAGCCTTTTTTAGAAGACAATCCATCAATCTACGCCAACCAGCATTCTCCTCTGTGACCTCTGGGTCAAAGATGAAGCAGACAGTTTAAGCTCAAATCAGATCAGTTAGTGTGAGATGAGTCTTGCTTGTGGATCACTAAGGTTAAAAAGGGTCGATGGCGACAAAAGGACAGGCCAGCCAAAACTGAATTACAGCTGAACCAGAGCCTAATCTGCTCTTTGGATACATCTGGGTGACATATGGCCTTCTGTCTTTTACGGCTTATTGGATTATTCTGCGCTTTTTTTTTTATGAAACCGAGTGACATTTTAACCAAAACTATTGAGCTGTAGTCCAGTCCAGAAAAGTAACCATGTTTCCACCATCTAGATTCCAAATGCATCCGTACTCAAAAAAGCACACCAGGAAGTCTGAAAAGTGACTAAGTTCCTATTGTATCTGAAACAGTGGCTTTTGGTTCCTGTTATTTCTCCATGAAGGACTGCAGAGGATGTAAGATGAGGTCCGGTGAAAGCAGCAAAGAAAGACTTGAAAGGGAGGCCTTGTCGCGTCTGGCGCGGTGTTCGTCTGCGTTTTATGGCAGAACATGTCCTTGTTTATCTCCATTTTGTACTTTTACATTCTTCAAAGTCAATGTAATTCATGCGTTGCTAATCACCTTGCTCTTGAATCACCTGCACTGACACGTTCTCTATTACAGTGACCACTATCAAGTAAACAGACCAACACCTAAGTGTTGTGTTTGTTTTTTTTTTACACGTTACGTTTTTCACCCACATCTCTCGGTCTTTGTTTGTAGGCATGATTCTACAAAAATCACCAGGATGATTTTTACAAAACCTGGGGAGGGGTGCAGCGTGAACCGGGTGTCTACATCCTAGCTCGAGAGTAGAAGACTTAATCAGGGCGCAGTGATTCCTGGGAATATTTCTACCAAATCACAAAAGGCAAAACAAGCTTTTGAAATTGCCTCCCCCGAGTCTGATGAGGCATGCGGGACAAAGACACTGCTGGCAAGAAACATTAAGCAACGCGCACAAGAGAAGAGTTTAGGAGTATGTAGTGGCACAGCGCATGCACACTAAATCATCTTTACAGTGGCGCACGCACACATTTGCAGACGAAAGACAATGATATCGGTGAGCATCGCGTAAAAAAAAAAAAAAAAAAAAAAGCCTTGCTAAGCTGTGCTGTTCCCTCCAGAACCAGGAGGCCAGAGTGTTTCTGTGGTACAAGCTGCAGCGGGCACAAATTATCGTGATCCAGACAAATGTGATCGCACCGGTCGGCTGTGAGCTGCCTCGGCCCTGCCCTGGTGCAGCATTGTTACTGCGCCCTGCACCATTCACACCCTCAACTGCCTGAATAAAGCAGGGTTTAAAAAAAAAAAAAAAAAAGGCTCAATCTTTCTACAGCTGCTGACACTCTTGCAAATTACCCCGTGAGGCTCGATGCAGCGTCGGACCTCAGGCACGTTTTTTAACCGCTGCGCTGCAAAAACCCTTTTTTTCGCAGTTGGTTGTTAGCAGAGTAAACTTATGGTGACCCGGGAATGCGGAGGGGCAGCTTGGCGAAAGCAGTCCACGGTGATGTAATGAGTCCCAACAAGAAGCGCCGTGTGTGTTTAAACAGAGTGAAGTCTTTCTTACTTTCTTGTTCCTGGAGGTTGTAGGCCAGACAGTGGTCCTCCAGCACAGCAAAGTCCCGGCACACTGATAAAAAAACAAACAAACAAAAGAGAAATATAAAATTGCAAGATAACGTGGAGGGGAAAGAAATACACATCAGCTATTAGATGGCTGCTTCGCTCCGAGCTTTACAGTTCGGACAGGTGAGCTGCTGGCTGTGATCACGGCGTTTATGGATTCAGGTGTTTGACATCTGGCAAATGATTTTAAGGAATCGAGGCACAATCGAGAGGTTTCATTTGTAAAGCCATATTGTGGTCAGTTAATGTTTACATGATAAGCTATAAGTTGTCAAGCAATTAAGCATTTCTTCTTATCGTATGCAAGTACTAAGTATGCAAATTCTTTCACGTGTCGCAGTGCAATGAACTTTAAGTAAAATTCAAGCAAATTTTCTGGTACCTTGTTTATGTGAATATTAAAAACATGTAAAGATTACAACTGCGTCTTCCAATAATAGCAAGTCTGATAAAGGATGTGGTCTCAAAAAAAACATGAACTGAAACTGTAAAATGAGGAACCATCAGTGGCCCGAGACTTTTCTTAAAAGAGGTCTTTTGAGCTGAGTGAAGCGTTAGGAAGTAGGAGGTCGTCTCGTTATTGACAAAATGTGAAGCGATAGCAAAAACGTGTAAATCTCATTCCTCTAAAAAACTATGGATCGAGGCCCAGCCAAAGACAAATGTTTGTATGGCTCCATGTATCGCACGTGCATCCAAAATGGTGTAATTATGCCAAAGCACTAATTTTAAATAGTGTTGTTGCTATTTTTGCAGTGCGATATTAATCACAGTAGCAGCAGCAGCTCAGGTTTTATCGCAATGATGTTTTTTTTTGCCTGTTCTCTCACTAAGCTTTTGGTTCACGCTGCCCAAGTGTGGCTAAAGCAGTTTACTTCTTGTTCTTTCGTTGACACGAATACCTTCACAACAGATCGGAACTCCAGTGACAGCAGACTTTCCATTCAACGTTTCGGTTTGACTGCTGATGCTGTGAACATTTAGTCTTGAGACAACTGCAACGTGTATGTGGGTATGTGTGGGTGCGTGCGTGCGTGTGTGTGGGGGGGGGCGGGTTGAGCCGTTCTGGAATGAAGTGGCGAGCTGCAGCTTTTTGCATATTAAGCTTCCACTTGTCTTCAGATGCCAACTGTTTCTTGTGCAGCAGGCGGTAAATTCTGAGGTGACATTTAAGACCTCTCTCTCTCTCTGTCTCAGCGATTCATGAATGTGGACCTTTTGGCATCGGATGTACACGCGTCATAGCAACAGCCTCAGAGGGTCCAGTCGACATGGATTTAACTTGAGTTTATTGAGTATGAATCGAATATAGAGGAACACGATCAAGCCATGATTTCATCCTGCAATAAGCCACACACAAGTCTACTGCTGGCAGAGGAGCTTTCCGCTGCATGAGGGTTGAATTCTACTTTAATCTAACTTTAACCAAATATCGTCTGTATATGTGAGAAATTCTCTTATATCGAGGGCATCAAAGCCATTTTATGGCCGTAAGTACCCTATTGGATATGTAATGATGATGGCCTTAACACGTTCGATAGCACATGAAACTTGCCACACTCATCAGTCGTGGTGTAAAAGGTAATATTTGTTGTTGTAAAATGGCTCCATGATGCCCCTTCGAACACTTCAACTAAACAGCCCGGCAATTACGTTTCAACATGCACAACAACTTGTAGATCTATGCATCATGTCTAGATCTACCCAAAAAAAAAAAAAAAAAATCTCTAAACCCAAAACCCAATACGATTTTTTTTTTATTGGAACCTGCCGGTTTTTGCCATTTCCAGGGTTCATATTTGAAATAACTCATCCAAGGGGGTCAGTCAGATCTACTCGAATTTTGTGCAAATTACACAAAAAAACTTGAGGATGAGAAGTTGTCCAAAGCTCACACGTAGGTTGAAGAGCGCGGCGATGGCGAGCCATATGTAAAATGGCAAAAACCGGCACATTCAATCAAAAATGGAAGACTTCCAGTTGGTGAGGCATATTTGCAGAGCTGTAGAACATCATACTGGTATGTTGTTTTTTTTTGATGTCACAAATTTGGAACAATCACAGTTCTTCAAGGATACTTTTTAGCATTAATTCAGCACCTTCGAGCATTCAGTAATTCCAGTCAGCGCTCAGCATTCATGTGCATATTCTACAGGAAATACACCATCTAGTTTCATATACGTCTTGGCCTTGCGTGTGACAATCTGCCTCAAAGGTGCCCCTTCCAAAAATTTCAACTAAGAATCCCTGGTTCTTTGTTTCACAATCAATTATGAAATTAGACACAGATGGCAACAGTACCGCGGCGGCCTCTTGCACCAAACCGCTCAGGGCGTGAGCGCCCGTTCAATGCTGCTTGCAACTTCAAAAAAAATCTTTTGTTCAGTCACATCGATCCACTCTTTGACACTAATCTTGTGTTCGGCTTCTAGAGGCTTAGAGGCGATCATCTGTTCTCACAAAGATCACTTCATCCGCACAAAATAAACAAACAAAGCAATCCACATTAAAAAAAAAAAAAAAAAAAAAATCAACAGCAGACTAAGACTACTTTTAGGGTGCATTAGAAAACGATTTTTTTTTCTTCTTTTTTTTGCAGCATTGTTGGCAGGAACTAAAAGATATGATGACTGAGTGAACGGCTGCCATTAAGAGATGGGAACGGGTGGGAGAAACCCCCCCCCAATTCCCTCCAACCCCCCACCACCCCCCACACTGACTCAGACCAGGATGAGATTTCATAAACACCGGCCATGTCTCGCTCCACCATATGCTTAATCGTCTTAACCAACAATCCTGAGATTGATTCTGGCTGCTAAAGCCACACACGCGCGCGGTTGCGGCAGCTTCTAACAACTTTGTGCAACAGTGCCACGAGGAGCAGGAAAGAGTTAACGGCGCCTGGCCGGGTTTAGTGCGGCCACCGGCAAGCAAAGCACCGCTGAAGGCACGCGCAGGCGCCAGCTGCGGCTGCTGGCGTTATCGCGCCATCACTTTCGGGTTTCCCGTGCCGGAAACGGACTCGCCGCTGCCCGCGGAGGCTGCAGGCGGGCGACGTGGGGGCCGACGGGGCTTCGCGCGCGAGGGAGCTGGCGAGATGAGAACTTCACCTGGGAGCCGCGGTGCAACCGGCGAACTATCCTCCCGTCACATGAGCAGGCACGCCGAGACCCCTGGCAGCGGCCCCGCCGGTCTCGCCCTGCAGATGGGCCGAGCTGTGGGAGAACGCACCTTCCCTCCCTCGCTCGCTCTGACCGGAATAACAAGCATCCTGCTGAGCAGCTGCTTCACGCAACACAGCACCCCATTCAAAACCTCCAAAATCAGTGCAAAAGGCCTGCCTGCCCCCCCCTCCACCCACCCACCCACCCACCTGACTTTACCCTCTCACATCTTCGCAGGCAGGTGGGTCAGGTGTATGGAAGTGACATTAAAAGAAGAAAAAAAAACAAAAAACAAACGCTTGCAGGACATGTTTAGCAGGTCTCAAAGCAGTGAGTGTAAGGTGTAGACGTCAAGAGCGACCAGAGCACCTCTGGCTGAAACACCTGGCCGGGGGAGAGGCGCAGACCCCCCCCCCCCCCCCGCCCCCCCGCGATTTGCACGAAGGCTCTAACGAATCACCTGCTCCCGGCTACCTTCTGTTTACCAGCACTTATGCGTGTATACCTCGAAGAGCGACTCCACGAGCCCCCGAACCACGAGCACAAACAGTTACCGAACCGACGAAGAGAGGTCTGATAAGAAAAAACAAAAACTAACATTCTTCTTTAGCCGCAGATGGACACGTCGTGCACAAATCAGGCATCTTTATTTAGCTGAGGACTCCGGCGTGGAGACTATGAGTGTTAGCATCCACTAGCAAACAGCGCTAAACTGCGTCCCGTCCCGGTGTGCGAGGCCAGAACAGAAACGCCGCCCGCGCCCCGGCGGCATCCCGAGGCTCCCCTCTAGCTACGCGTACAACCAGCAAATATGTTAGGGACCCTACCCTCTTTCACTCCAGGTAGTTTTTTCTGGTCGATGCTACATTCAGCCATGTTGTCACCAATACTGATTCGATGGTCGTGAGTTTACACTTCCGCGTTTGTTTGGGTTGTTTTTTTTTTTTTCCTCCCCCCCGACGGTCAACCGTTGGCTGATTGATCGTCTTTGCTCATAAACCCGCCTGATGGTTCAGGTGCTGGACGTCCTTTTTGATTAGTTTCGGTGGCCAGCCCTCCCTCTTTCTCCCGCTCTCTCTCTCTCCCCTTCTCTCTCTCTGTCTCTCTCTCTCTCTCTCGATACGTGGCCTGGCGGCGGCTCCGTTGAAGCCTGCGTGTCAGGTTTTCCACGAGCGTCCCTCCCACTACCAACAGACCCGCCACAAGCTGCACAGCGCGAACGCGCATTTCCGGCTAGACGCGTCGAAATAAAAGCCTTTACCAAGCGGTCACGCGTCACACCGACTGGCCTCAAGTCTGCTTACACTCGTGGCTGGGTGAAGACTGAAAATGAACGCTGACATGTGGCGCTGAGTTGGAAAAAAAAGTAAAACAAACAAACAAACAAACAAACAAACAGCTCAAATAAGGCATAAATGCCCCTCACCTGAAACCTAAGAAAGACGGAAGCTTAAAACTTGTTTGTTTTGACACATTAGACATTGCGCACATAAACCCCCCACACGGGTTAGCATTAGCTGCATCAAAGTACAAATATTTGGAATTAAAGCATGTTCATTGATTTCAGTAGCATTAAAAAATGAGCCCAATAGGTTAAAGGCGTGAAAGTTGTTTAACATGTCGAATGGAAGATTAAATGCGATTAAAAACTGAAAATTTGGATTGCTGAATGGACATGTGTTGTAGCCAAAGCTATGTGAAAGTCGTCAGCCAGAGAGCGTGTATGAAAAGAAGAAGAAAGATTTCAGCATTCACAATTAAATATGAGACTAACGTTTGATTCAGTTTCAGGGCAACTCAAAAACTGCAATTTTCTCGTCATTCAGCCAACTTTCGTTTTAAATTTGAAGGCCAAATGTCTACCCTTCCGGTATAATTCAGCTGCATTTCGCTGACTTGACACAGCTTCCTCCGTCTGTTCAGTGAACATAGACAGCTGCAGATGCTGAGCCACGACGCGGAGGGAAACAAACCTCCCTGTATCACAGACATGGCCCACATGAATGATGATGTTTTATGGTGCTAAGAGATATGATCGAGCAAAAAATAAGAGACAGACAAAAGGACCCCCAATTATTATTATTATTATTATTATTATTATTATTGTTTGTTTTGTTTTTGCTTTCAACAAAGAGGTCATGGTATTATGGACAGCGTGACATGGTTGACTTTGCTTTGCTCCCCTTATCAATTCAAGTACACCCTGGTGTCATGTGATCTGACTGCAGTTCATGTTCTGTAGTCGCGCCCTCTAGTGTCCGCCATTGCGACCTGCAGGTGTGCGCCAGGCCTGAGACACACACCTGTTGTTCATGGTAACTGGTGCAGTGCCCGTTCAAAACATAGATGTCAAAAAGGGGCTCATTGCACGTCTGTGAAAGAGGACGACCAGTGTTCTTGTTGTGAATTAAGAACCGTTCTGGAAACTTACGGACAGGAAAGAAACAGGGGGAAAGAGGTGAAATCAGGGCGAAGCAGCACCCCATGAGGGGTGTCCGAACCGACAGGACAGCAGCTCCATTTTCACAAAAGTTACTGGATGTGATCTGAACTAAAACGAATATAAAACTCTCGTTGGTTGGTCATAATATGTACATTTTATAGGTGTTAGTATTGTTTCTGAGAGCACATGGACGGCCGGGTAGCCGTACCTTAATGACTAATAGAAATGGCAATTATAATGATTATTATTGCTGTTTAATTCAGAAAATACTTCAATACCCAATTTTATTTGCAATGGTCGATTGAAGCAATCAAATATTTACATGCTGCACTGAGTTTGATGCTGGTGTACTGAGAACTTCTCAGGTGAAGTTCTCAGTTTCAAGTCATCTATGTAACAGTGGTGAGCAATACAGTATGTAACACAGTTCATACTCATGTTTGAACTGTGGGGGCGTGGCTATATGGAACAGCGACATAGGATATCAAAATAATCAACTATGTGGCACAAAACATTTTAAACTGGAGGAGGAAAGGGAAATAACAGCCCTGTTATTTTGGCTGGAATTCAAAATTTAATGAACAACAAGCAATTTGTCAACATGCACAGGCGTATTAAGACGTTCACGTTCACAGCTGAGCCACGTGTTACACTGCATAACCTTCATCTTAAAAATGACAGAACAATTCATGGGTTCAGACTTGCACGTTGATGAAAACAAAGTGCGGTGGTTTCACTCGACTTTTTTGGAATGCTGCAAGTAGGAGAACTACAACCGTCGTGGACACTGGCGGTTGGCGCGCCCTTTATTCATGGAACATGTCGGATGTCCATAAGGCGCCAATTTCGGCATAGCGCTCACTCGCCAAACCTGACCAAGGTCGCATGAGCGGTTCTCGAGGTAAGTAAGAAACAGCCAGGCAGAGAGAGACTCTTTGCTCTAATTGATAGATTGGCATTAGTGAGCCATTTTAAAGCCAATCGATAACAGCGGAGCGTTTGTAATTCTTGCGATATATATGCGATGAGGTCAACTTGACTCTGACCTTCCTCATCAGTGACGCAGTGGTTTGGTTGGAGGCTTCTCTAAGCAGGGCTGAGGCTTGCCCGTTTGGGGCTCTCACACGCCACACACACATTTCCTTGAGTTAATGTCTTCGGTCAGCTTGGTGCACATAGACCTTAAATATTTTCTTAATTATGCAGTAAGGAATTCTAGATAAATGAATGCCTACCATTTTTGGAGTGAACCGCGCGGATTATGTGTAGATTGTCTGTTCATGTGATAAAGTCGCCTCCGGTTCCACATCAAAACGTTGAACTCTACTTTCAATTCAAACTGGCGAATTGATCCATGTGCTCAGAGGTTACTTGTGACTTTCGGGACATTTTGTTCAACGTTGCTGCTCTCTTCACACAATCCTAGAGCTGCGCTGCAATCAAAAGCTAAATGACTAGAGAAATGCAATCGCAAAAGCTTGGCCCTTTTGGATGAGAGACACCGTACATCGACAGGCCTCTAAGTCAACTCTGAAGTGGTGTCACAGGCTTTTATGACACCCTGACCGGGTGCCAGCCAGTTAATTTCCCGAAGACTGCACCCATGCTCCCCTGGCAGAGGCATGAGATGTGATTTCCTTGATGCACAAAATAGTCTGTCATGACTTAGGAGGTGTTGGGTAGTTGGCTCAGCCACGGTGATGGATGTTCCTTCAGCTTCAGCTCTGATGCACTCATGGACTCAATCAATTTACTTACCCTTCCTTTTGCCAGACCAACACACTCTCATGTACCTATTTAAAGAAGCAATTAATGTAAAAGTAAAAGACGAGCAAGTGCCAAAAACATCTGATGGGCCGCTCATAACAAACACGGTGATTGATGACTTCCTCTCTGTGTTTGATTTGCCCACGTCAGAGTGATATAGGTTTACTGGCCTCGCCTACAACGTCAGATCATCATATATCAGACACTCTGTGGTCCCGCTACAAAGGTGGACTATTGACGAAATCCACAATGACTTGCTCTTGATTTAATACGCAAGGGGCTGACTGGCCCCTCCTCCTGGCCCCTGGAAGGATAAATATATTGATGGGACGGACCCAAGTCAGTGGATTACTTGCTTTGCTTGAGGGAGGGCTCACAGCGCTGCGTTTGGGACCATACATTGAGCGCCATGGATAGAGTTACAATTGTGAGCTACTGCACAGGACTCCTGTGCTTGTTACTACTGCAAGGAGTCATACATGTGGAAGGAAGGAGCATATTCAACACTGGTGAGTAAATCTATTCAGGTCCGTATATGATGAGGCTATATTTGAGGCTTTCTGAGGGTCCATGTGGAACCACACCGTTGTTGGTTCAATTTCTAAAGCAAACAGGGGAAAGGATGATGGCAAATGTGTCTCTTGTGACTTTTGCATCGCTTCATTTTTGCATTTCCATTTGTTTTTGCAGGTAGTGATTTCAATCCTAAAGCAGACGCAGACGTCCAGAGCAAGATTCTGTCACTACTACTACACAAAAGCTTAGTTCCTGTCGAAAAGAACGACGCTCTGGGTGAGCGATGCAGAGGAAAATGCTCAAAGTGAATCATGCAAATACACAGTATCTGACTTGGTTGTTGACTCCTCCCCTTCCACCTTATCTGCAGATACTGAGCTGGCCAACA
>CAAKHG010010059.1:7826-24661 GCA_901007715.1 Dactylopterus volitans | reverse complement strand
AGACACATGTTTTGAGAGGAATCTTGTGTCTGCATAGCTTTCTCTCTTTTTGCATTGGACAAATTATATAATATGACTGTTCTGAAGATTACATAATATACCTTTGAAACTCAAAGATTAGCTGGAAGCTGGTTTATTAATTCCAACATGATGGCACCCAGGTACTTATTATTTAGTTACTGGTGTTAACCAACCTATTGGTTCTTGAGATTAAAAAACAATCCATCCCAGCTGAATGGCAGCAGACATTCAGAGTTTTCATTCCTAAAGGGGAAAATTCCACCACCACCAGCCAATTCAGGATTATCGCCTTGCTAAATCTGGAGGGAAAGAATTTTTTCTCTGTCCTGGCAAGAAGGATGACCAGCTTCCTGAAGAGCAATGAATACGTTGATACAAGATGCCAAAAGGCCGGACTCCCAGGCTTCTTAGGATGCATAGAATACTCAGCCATGATTTTGGAGCAAATCTGCAGGTGTGGCTCAACTTGGCAAATGTGTATGGCTCTGTGCCACACAGGCTGATCAAGTTTGAAACTTCCATCAGAAAAAAGACTCCCAGCCCTGAGAATCTACATGGATGATGTAAGAACCATCCTACAGAAGGCTGGCTAGACCAACTGACCCAGTGGGCAAGGATGAAGATCAAGTCCTCCAAGTATCGTAGTCTGTCAATCAGGACAGGAGTGAGAAACAACAGCACAGTGTTCGTTGCTGGAGGAGAGAGGACCCCCCTGCTGGCAGAGCAACCCATTCAAGTCCCTGGAGGCAATATACATCAGAGCTCTCAGACAGACAGATGGGGAGGGTGGTCCAGAAGCAGCTGACTTAAGGGCTGGCTAAGATTGACAGCAGCCAGCTTCCCGGGAAGCTCAAAGTATGGTGCTACCAGTTCACACTGTACCAGCGGCTGATGTGGCCGTTGAAAGTTAGTGCCATCTACAACAGCCAGCAGGATGGATGACATCTCCAACGGCTACATCAGGAAATGGTTGGGCCTCCCTCGCTGCTTGTCAGGTCTCTTTGGCTAGAACATGCTTAAGCTGTCCCTGAAGTCAATCAACATCGGATTCAAGCAGGAGAAGACCCGACTCGTAGTTGAGTTAAGGGAGTCCAGGGAGTTAAAGCTTTACGCGCTTCACCAGATGGTCAAAAGCCACAAGTGAGCAGCAGAAGACCATGTTTATGGAGGTGGTCACACAGTTGGAACAGGAGTGCTACCTAATCAAGGCAATGTCCCAGGGCAAACAAGGGGTGTGGACCTGATGGGAGGACACCACAAGCCAGGTCTTAAGCTGGGCAGACATCTGGCGGATCCCACAAGCACGGCTCAGCTTCCTGATAGGGGCAGCATATGACACCCTTCCCTCTCCCTAAAACGCTCCCGATGGTTTGGAAACGAGGATAAGTGCCCCATGTGCAGCCAAGACAATGCATGCCTACAGCATATCCTTTCTGGGTGTAAAAATGGCATCATCGAGCTCACTGTCGCCCGGGAGGAAGGAATACCAGCGGCGCATGAGGGTTAGGCTTACTTGGCCGCAGAGTGCAGAGCCCATGGCTGAGCTGCAGCAATTCACCCGGTGGAAGAAGAATACAGGAGCTGTGTGGGCAGTTCAGCCATCAAGGTTCTCTGGGCAGCCAGATTGAAGTGGGCAAACTTGCAGAAGGCCATTAAAAAGCTGGCAGAGGAAGCAGAGAAAGCAAGCTACTGGTTGTGGCTGCGGAGGAGGGACAGCTGCAGGGGGCAGGAGACGTCCCCATTCAGCCATTGCGCTCCTACCAGGAGATTTACTGGATAGGGGATGAAACATCCACGAATGGTGGCTCCAGCTAATGACCCTACTGCTGTAGGTTTTCAATTATTTCCAATTTCCCTGTTCTAAATGAAATGCAGCATCTGACAGTGTTATATTTTGCTGTCTTCTCAGTGAAAGTGCTATTTCCGGGAGCAGCAGACAAACGTTTGATGGCCTGGCAGTGGTGGGGCAAATATGCAAGAACTCACAAGTGCTGGGCTCTTTTAGTGCTGAGTTTATTTTAGGACATATTAAGCTCAGTTATTGTCGGTGTCATGACGATTTCATTGACTCCCACATCGTTCTATGATGGCATTTTCAGGCTGGAACATAATGGGAATTCCTGTCAGTTTGCATGTATCATTGATAGGAATCAAAATAGTGGAGGGCAAAGTATATTATACTGTATGTACACAGGCTGAAAACCTTAATCGATTAGATAAAAACTTTATGGATGTTATACCACTTCTGAAGTCACAATTGTTGCTCCACGGCCCAGAGTAAACAATAAGATAGACCATTTTGTGGTCATTCTTTATTCTTTGCATTGCCTTGACAACGGCTTCAAATCCTATTATAGAGGAAAACATTTCCAAAGTCAGCACAAAAAGTAAAATCCTGTAAGTACATCAAATGAATGTTGTCAGGGTGCAGGGATCGGATTCACAATAGGGGGAGTTTGTCGACAAATTTGAAGGGAGGAGGGAAGAGTTCAGCAGCATGTTGGTAGATGAGCCGGTACGCCTGTCTGATTGTAATATCTGCTACGCCGGCGATATCTGCGATCTCTGTGGAAGCGAGACACACAAAGACAAAGTTCAGCTCTTGACCTGCTGCAAATATCCTGGAATACCAAACACAAAGTGAAGATTACTGTTCAGAACAACGTGGAAATGAAACATGATTAAACCCCACATTTATTAGTCAACAAGGTCGATTACTGATTCTGGTTTTATCATTTAAAATTAGTTCAGCAATGCCGAGTTCATACTTTTAATTACTTGTAATGTAGATGATGATGATTATGTACACAAATCCATCTCACAGAATATAGCGCAACACTGTGTTTGGTCGACAAGTAGCTTATGGGTATTTGGAGCATTAATGATGAAGGTAGAAATTCAAACTGATTTCCTGCCCTTTCTGTTTTGTACTTAAGTGAAATAATAATGCTGAATCATTTTATTTTGTGCTTGTTGCTACCAGTGTACAATGACAGCAGTATATTAAAAATGGAAGCAATGCAATCAAAATCTGAAACACGTGATTGGTAACTCCTATTGCCTGTATATTGGCAGACTAAAACCGGATGCCAACCAACAACTTTTGTCAAAGCTCGTAATAATGCTGTTAAAAGTTATTTTAGTGATGGATATATATTATATATATGGGTATATATTCTGAGCATTGCATATTTTCCCTTACACTTCAAACTAAAGGGCAGCTGTTGTATTATATGAAAACCTGTAACCACCATATGTCTAAATCTAATTTAGAGATATGCCTGGATATATTTCATAAAGGTACACATAATAAAGTGTGAAAGAAATTCATGAAAATGTCAAAAATGTTGAAAACATTCCTGAATCTGCCCCAAAATTTAATGGGTGCTTCCTTGGCATGGATGGCACGTTTCACCCCTCCACCAAGTTTCATGATCATCTGCCTGGTTTTGTTGCTAACTGACAGAGAAACAAACCAGCAGACACAGCAGGTGAAAGTAGTTTTCCAGTGCAGATCTTCATGGCTCCAGTGATCTGGAACAGGATTTGGGATTTGGGTCTGTGTATTAATATGTCTGATATTCGTAGGTATTCTAAAATCGGATCAGATAGCTCCTAGCCAATCCTCAAAAAGTTTGGTAAGGATTCTTAGATTAGGAGTGATTTGGGAATATTCTCAGAGGAAGAGAGAGCAGGTGCATTCCACAGTGACTGCCAAGTAGACTGCAGAGGGCATTCTGCCTGTTGAATAAGACCCCAGACTGTGGGATGAAAACATGCTCAGGTCAAAAGGAACTGGGAACTGTGAAGGGAAGAAATGAACCACAGTCGCTGGACCCCTGCAGAGCACTAAAAACAAATTGAGCTTACACGTATCATCATTGTAACTAACATATTGATGTGACTATTTAAGGTTAGGTTACCTAAAAAACTGCTTGAAAACCAGTATATCAAACATGCTAATGTCTTGGGGAACAATGGAACTATTAGTAAGCTAAGCCTGCATAATCATGTCACCTCAGTTGCTGGTGCTCTCCCTCTATTTAGGTCAGACATTTTTGAATCAAACTGACTGTCCACTGGTCATAGTTTGTCAGGCTTAGGTAGATGAGGACCTCCCCCATATGTGAATTATTCTTGTCATTTAAATGCTGAAAACAACTTGATAGGGCCTTTGAATGTTTTTTTTGTTTCTACCTTTAGTCTGAACGCAGCCTATCTTGAGTATTATTGCAGCATTATCACTCACCTTTCTGGGTCTTCTTCTCTGCAGAAGCCTGGGAGGCCATGTAGATGGCTGCTGCAGCCACTGAGGTGGGACTCCTGCCGGGCAGCAGGTTCAGCTCCACGGCCTTCCTGGCGATGAAGGTTGCGACAATCTGCACTTGCTTTGGCAAGCCAAGTTTTGAGCAGAAGCGGGACATGAAGTCTCCAGTGGTGATGACATCCACATTGGTCTCCACTGCCTTCAGGATAAGCTTGAAGCACCTGCCAATCTCCTTCTTGGAGATCCGGGAGACGGCGCAGATCTCTGTGGATGACACGATCAGGAAGTCAGGCTAAGAAACGTATCAAGCAAATGTGTCTTTATTCATGAAGCCTCAAATGTGACTTCAACTGTAAAATCATAGAAAATGCATCAACAGCACATCCTTTCCATTGAGAGCTATATCCAAAGACATTATCTTCAGTGTTTTAGCAAACCAATTAAATTACCACAAGTTCTCTGTGTGCTGTCTGAAGACAGAGACAGATGTGGTGAAATGCTTTTAATGATAGCACCAATATCTGCATGGATATGTATTCTCAACATCTGAGTAGAAATGAGCAGGAATCAAACATCAAGACCAGAGTCTTACAAAATATACCGAGCAGATATCAGAACATCCCCTCCGTGGACCGTCACCTTATCGTTGTGGAGGGGTTTGAGTGTCCTAATGATCCCAGGAGCTAAGTTGTCAGGGGCAGCAGCCCCCGGTGGGGTCTCCCATGGCAAATTGGTCTTGGGTGAAGAGTCAGACAAAGAATTTTCCATAAAGACGCATATGGGAAGAAGGGTTACCGGGGCCCCACCCCAGACTCAGGCCTCGGGGAGGGGCCTGTCAGCGAGCCCCTGGTGGCCGGGCCTTTGCCCATGAAGTCCGGTCAAGTCAGGCCTGAGGCAGAGACATGGAACCATGTGGGTCTGGTGCAATGTGGTTTGGACGCCAGGCCACTGCTGCCCCCACAACCCAGATAAGCGGAAGAAGACGAGACAATATACCAGAACATTGTAGAGGACAATAAAGGTTTTTCAGGACCTTTAAAAGTTCTGGGTACGCCCTCTTGTCTGCAGGCGATATAGAGGCAGGCTGAGGCGATGGCATCATTAGCTCGCCCCTTCAGGCTCTTCTGCTCGTAAGCTTGCTTGAATAAGTAGTTTGTTCTGTCCTGCAGGGCAACAGCAAACAAATGATTAGCTTCTCTAAAGGAAAACCAACAACTACCAAAGTCCAACAACATTTCAAATATGATGAGTCTGTGTTTTTTTAAATATATATAGTTGGGTTTTTTTTGTTTTTTTTAACTGACTATGATGTTCCTTGGCAGGTTGATGCGATCCGCCATCGTGCTGATTTCATCGAAGGCTTTCATTATTGTGCGGTCAGAGCTGCTCATGGTCCAACGGTTCTGGTACTTTGAGTTGCCAAACTCGTCAAAACTAGCTGCTCCTGTTCCCTGTGGTGGATAATTATCAGCAAAAATCAGTCAGTCCTGATATCTCAGGTCTTCAAATTTGACATACGTCAACATCCTGAAGTGATTTAGATTTTGGTGGTCAAAAGTCAAAGTCACTAGGATGCCACAAATTAATTTTTTTGGCCATGAATCTCAACGTAATATGTTGATTATGACAAAATTCCATTTTGTATCTAAAAGGTCAACTTAAGATTTGTCGCATTCGTGGAATATGTATCGAATGCCTGAATGATAATTTTCTCCAATTTGGCAGAAATGCCAATCCAGGCTGAATAGACTTGATTTTGCCGATCAAAAGGCAAGGCCACTGTGACCACAAAAAACACATTTTTTGGACAACTTTATATCATCTGCTGATTATGACAGAATTACACATAAATCCAAAAGATCAAAGGTTGCCATCACTGTTACCTTTATCATTGTCATTAAAACCATATTTAAAAAAAAACATTTTTTTTTTGGCACAAATGTCAACTGAGGCTCAAGGATGAACTTATTAGATTTTGGTGATCAGAGGTGAGGCCACAATATTTTTTTTCAAAGAAACATGGAAAATATTTTAGATATCTTAAAATGCAGAGGTCGATTATATCGTCTTTTCTCTTGATGAACAGATCTTGCAATATCTTTGAGGATAAAAAAAAATTATTCAACTTGCCCCAATAGAAATAATGTGGGACTTGTAGTTTTAGAGACAATGGAACATGAATGAAATATTTTCTAGCTGAAATCTGTACCAGGATGCATCTTAAACAACATTGCATGATGTAGTTCACCTTGCTGATCATGGTGGTCAGGTCTCTTCCATTCAGCAGTGGGTTCTGGGCGTCTCCTACTCTGGATGGGTCTTTGAGCTCTGTTTCATTGGAAAATGTCCTCCACTCAGAGCTGACATCAATTACGCGATCACCTGACAGGAAGCGGTTTGGAAAATTAGGTAAAAAATTAAATTCGAACAAAATCTGGAGGAAGCCAGATGTTTAAACGAGCTCAGTTGATGAAATAAATTAATCAACTCTCTCTGTAGTCAAAAACACTTTCAGCATGTTATCTAAGGCGGTGCCATGTGCTCTGCAATTGAATTCTATGTTATTACTTGATATAAAATCTGATTTGTTGTTTTTCAGTCTTTGTGCAAAACTGGAGTGCATCATCATAAAACTGAAAGATTTTCCTTTTGGTTTCTGATTTTTTTTTTTTTTTCGTTAAGGCGAACAAGACAAGTGGTTTATAGAGCAGATGTACAAGAAATAGCCAGAAAGTGCTACTTAATTTCAGTTTCACACTTTTGACTCTAAATCTGCATATTTTTTTTATATTTTTGCTCATCACAATGTGGATTTAAAGGAATAGATTTGCTATTTTGCACACACAACAATTAGACAGGTTTTGTTGTCTTTTAAAACGAGCGCTGAACCACATTAAACTTTAGCCACAAAGACTGAGGAGTCTGTTTGAGAAGAGGAGCACAAGAGGTTGATGAACCTGCTAGTTTCAGTTTATTACCCGTACATTAACAATATCTATGCCCAAAAAAAACAAATACAGCCGCTATGTTGTTCTGGCTGTATTACATCACTCTGGAGTAATTAATTGGAGAAAGAGGTCATATGGAGCTCAGTTCCCTCTGCAAACACTACATGCATCCAAGTCTACAAATATTATCTCAGTCTTCTCGTGTCTTCAGTATGCTCTCAGTATTTTTCTTTTGGTTTATCAGGCTACAAGTGTTTCAGTCTTGCAGCATCAGGGAACCTCAGAGGTCATAAATATAGCATGTAAAAAAAATCATGGTTCTGAATCCAATCAGATGAACAACGGAAATGTGTGATGAAAGAAGAACTTGGTGTCTGAAAAGAACCATTATTGTCTTGCAGTTTGATTGATCAGCAGATGCACTGATATACATCAGATTTAATTAGGTACTTTGCATTGATCATGTATGGTTGAGTGTGTGAAGTAGAGGACTGAATATGAGGCTGACTTGTGTGCACAGGAATATTGCATACAAATGTGCACGCTTGTAAAGATCTGAATAGCTTTTGGCACAAACTTGAGAACTATGTTCTTTCTCAGGTTTTTGATTTTTGTATAATGTAGCACACATCTATGAACTTTATGCATGATTTGTATTGATCAATAAACACTACGCTGAAACTCCACGTATAGTCCACAACACGACAATATTTTCTGATGTATCACTGTGGACACAGCGAAGCACAAACCAAAACACTTTAAGGTAATTATTCTTGGGTCATATCACTTAAAGCACAGGGACAATTTCATTATAAATGTTTTAAGTGGCCGGGGGAAAAAACTCTCCACACTGAGGTTGTGCAGAGTAATATGAAAATTGTCTGTGGAAAAAGACATTGCTGTTGAGTTTTTTTAAAATGTCATAAAATTCTGTTTTCCTTCATTAAAGGGTTGGGCAAAGTAAGCACAACAATTTAACTTGTATAGATACAGATATGTTCAATTGTTTTTACTTGTTCGGTCCTTAACCACACAGCGTGCAAAATAATCCAGTTGTTTGAGGGATGCAGCAGATAAGAACGAGCTGGTCATTTGGGACATTGTGGCCTCAGCCAACAGGGCAAAACCAAGTTAACGGCAAATACAGCCGGCAAACAGCGGAGCAGCATAGCTAGTTTGGGACCTTCAATATCGTGTGTGCAGCAGGAAATGATTCTGGGGGAAATGTGGGATCATTTTAAATACAAACAAACAAAGTTTCAGGAACAATTGTGTTTATAAACCAAGTGTAGATATCTGATGATGACAGATGTCAGCTTAGTGAGGTTGAAACAAGGGAACAAGCAGAGAAAATGGAAAAGACGACACACAGCACGCGCGCGCGCGCGCGCGCACAAACACACACACACACACACACACATACATACATACATACATACATACATATACTCACCAACTACAAGGCCACATTCAGGGCAAATCATGTCCCCTGCTGTGTAGTCCTCCACCAGTAGGGTCTCAGAGTGGTAGGGACACTGAACTCTGGGAAGAGTAGGGCCTTCTCGGCTATGGAAACGGAACACTAGTTAATATAAAGGATACA
Source organism: Dactylopterus volitans (assembly GCA_901007715.1). Taxonomy (NCBI): domain Eukaryota; kingdom Metazoa; phylum Chordata; class Actinopteri; order Syngnathiformes; family Dactylopteridae; genus Dactylopterus; species Dactylopterus volitans. Next base: position 15,822 of record CAAKHG010010059.1, on the reverse strand, counting down.
GGAAGTCAAGACAGTAGCATCAATGTTCATGCTGAGGCTGAGGACACCATGGATTAATAGGAACAGCAACAATCAAGATCCATCTTAATTCTTTCCATCTCTGATTCTCTGGGCGTATGTATTTAAATACATCATGTTACATAACACAGGTGTCCGTTTACATTTTCTGCTCCATGCTGAAGATAAATACACCAAAGTGAATATTCTCCAGCAGAAAGTCTTAAAAAGTGGCTTAGTAAAGGTAATGTGTTATAATGGTTCCATTGGTCAAAACAAGTCAAAGTAAGTAAGTGAGTGTGGTGAGTTGAAGCTTAAATGCTGCCATGGATGAACCCTTGTAGGTGCACTTAAAGAGGAGAAAACTCTCACTGGGCTGCAACATAAACAAGGATGAAACAGAATATTTTTACTCCACAGTTTCGTGGTATTGTCCACCACAAATATTCACAGTCAAGTTCTCATTATCAGTAAACTGTAAGAAAACCATATGGCTCTCAGTCTTTCATGGAACCTCAACTGCCTGAGTTCACGTCGAAGCCACTTGTTGCCAACTACAGTATGTACCCTCAGGGGTTAAACTGAGTCAGTAATTGAGATATATCTGAACACTTTATCGCTCTTGAGTAAAATGAGAATAAAAACACTTGGGGCTTTTTCCATGTTCATATTCATAAATGTCATGACATAGCTTATGATGAGATTATATGTTATTAAGCACTGTCAACTCAGAGTGCATGCAGGGCGGTGGCTCTTAAATGATGCATGATGACAGGCAGTCACTGAATGGGTAACCAAGCAACTACTGGTACGCGTGCTGCAGCCGCATAAATCATTCAGTTAACTCAAACAGCGAAAAGACTCATATGTGGATGCAGATGCATAATTAAACCAAACACGCATACACACACCAACTACTGAGCTTATCTGCTATGATTCGCTTCTGGCTGAGTTGCTGAGCATTGGAGTCAACATGTGGCAAACACTGGTCCTTTGTGTTCTGGTCCTGGACTGTCAGCTGGTGGGAAAGCAAACATGTTTGAGTGTTAAAAACACACCAGTCAAATGTGTCTCAACCTTGCATTTTCCAAATAACACCCCCATGACCAACGACTGCTGCAGTGGCTGCCTCTATTCCCAACTCTCCTCACCTTCCTTCCTCCTCTGCACCACCTTCGCTCACCTTATCTCCATTCAGCTTCTCTTTCTTCTCGGGCAGAACCCAGGTCTCCCTGTAAAAGTCGCTGACCCTGAGCTCCAGTGGCTGTGTTTCCCTCCTCAGCCTCTTGTGGTCTGGAACCACTGGTGAAGATCTCTTTTGCTCCTCAGCATCGTCCCATTCTCTATCCTCCTCTGTCCGGTCATCCTCGAGGTCATCTTCGTCCAGTTCTCTCTTCCTTTTTGGTGCCTGCTCTCCACTGTGGCAGTTCGTATTTAGTCTGTGCTGTTTGGGCTTTTCAGCGTAAGTTCCAAACTCTGTTCCACATGTAAAAAGCTCAGTTTGCCTAATTTTTTCTTCGTCTTCTGTTTTCTGACTTTTTTGGTGCAGGAGCTTTTCTTCATCTCCTTCTTTGATCTGTTTCTTCCTCTTCTTTTTCAATGCACAGTCACCTTTCCTGTCCTCACTGATACATTTCAGCAGGTCAACCCAGTGCACCACGGTTCCCTGCTGCTGAGTGGCAGCAGAACATGGATCACAGACCTGAGAGTCTTCAAGCTCAGCAGCCAGCGGGTTTTCAATGTCATCTTCTTGAAGATGCCTCTCTGCCGGACACACCTCCTCACCAGAGCTCCCACTAGGCACACAGGTTAGTCAATCATTAAGCCTGTATTACACTTTGAAACGTGAACATTAAAAAAGTGTAAAATGTGTTAGATAGATGATGCAGGTCTCAAAGACTTCTCAGATTTCTCACTGTTCCTAAAAGTTCCCAAAAGCAAACACATAGATATCTCCTTTCTTTGACAACGTATATTTTGGAGGACCGTGAATGACATGAAAAGCAATTGCACAGCAGCAACATGTACAACAGCATCACACACATATATCAGTGCGCACACATGCCTCTCATGCTGCCTGAGCCAAAGTGGAGTCTTTGATATTTGTTGCTCAAACTCTTTGGATGCTTTGTAACAGAAGTTGCTGCAAAAACACTAAAGACACACAAAGAGAGAGAGACAAAAAAAAGGTTTTTAGTAGATAAGGGATTAGTGCACAAAATAATCGAAGCGCTGCCTGTTGCAGCACTCACCTTTAGTTCTGTCATGTCGTACACCTTATTGGTCTTGGTGGAAATTTTGTATAGCTGAGTTGGGATCTGTAGGATGAATAAAGTCAGACGTAATAGAACATTACAGTGCACACAGACACACTCACACACATATACACACACTATATCTATATACTTCCTGAGAATTATGATGGCTGATACATAAAGCTTTACCTTTCCCAATTTATTTGGACACACAGGGTAACCACAAAGTTTAACTATGGATCTTTCCTCAACAGCATCTCTGTAATTAGCAGCAGTGATAAACCTGGCCTGTGATGAAAGAAACATTAGTGTCATTTGACTAAAATTGACGCCAAGAGTCAGCTTATTAATTGTTACTGCATTCTCATTGTCAGTGTGTTCGTAGTTCTTATCGTTCCACAGCGAGGGAACAATTATTTCTCTAAAAGTAAGAAAGCAAAAGGCTAAAAATGATCAAATTACTCGCAGGCTGACTACTTTTGCACAAAATTGTAGGAAAACAGGTTTATATTGACATTAATGAAGGCCGCTTCAATCAATAAAATATTCCACCTTATATACACTGTCACTTTTTTGAATTGTTCATCCGAGCCTCCTCCTAAAACCAAACCCGAGCTTGGATCAAACATACACAGTCAGCCAGGAATTCCTCAGACACGCTGTCCTCCAGAAGACGCTCCACCACCTGCAGAGCTCTTTTCTCCAGCTCCTGCCTCTTCATCATCTTCTCCATGACTGCCTCTCTTCTGACAGTGAGGGACAGTTTGAGTATGTCAAAGTCTTGCTGACACGTGTCACTAAAACTTTAGATGAAGAGTAAAAACTGAGCTAAGCCACACAACACCAAATAGATCTTAGTATTATTCAGGTGCCATCTCCCACCTTCCTGCTTCTTCAGTGCTCAGTGCTTTGATACGCTTTCCACCTGAAAAAAATTAGAATGTTAAAATACTAACAGAAGGACCGTTTCAAGATGTGCCCCAGGGATATTCAATCAACACGCTAGAGACATTTTCAGTATGACTTTGTCGCAGGAGTGTAGTTGTAAATGCATACACACAAAAACAACAAACTTGTATAACAGTAAATCACACATGTAACACACTCAACCCTGCGGCACTACTGCTTCATCAGAGTCGGCTCATGACTAAAGGCGAATAAAGGCAAACTGAAGGATGAACACATCCCGCTTAAATTCTTAAATTAAACAAACCACTGAACCACATACAACAATTCAGTCAATACATCAAATGCATCAAACAAATGAATAAAAGTAGTGTTACTGTCACTAACCACTGCTGATGGTGTCTTTATCTCTGGGTCATTCCAGTATTTTAGTCAGTAAATGTTCGAATTGCTTACACTTCCATGTGTTTCTGTTACCCCACACAAATGTCGTTTTCTTAGCTTCCAGCAACACAATTTAACATGAGCTTTTTTTCTTCAGAACTTGCTTAGTCCAGTTAACAAATAGTTTTGTGTTAAGACAGTTAACTGCATCCCAACCAGCTTTGTATTCGAGTGAAGCAAATGCAGCTGTGTATAAAGTCAAACGACAAAAACAAAGTTAAAGTTACTTGCTATGACTTGCCTACAGTTCAGTTTTCTTTAAGTGGATTTTCCCATTTTTCTCTCCAGTTATAACGATTAGCAAATGTGACATCCACCACACACACAGTCTGCTGTTACTGATAAAAGAACCAAGAGTTTCCCCTTCTGTACAGTCTAGTGTGCTTTGGTGTACTTTGATGTTTGATAATATTGTTCCAAAAATTGTTAAAATGAATGGACATGCTTTGATGTCATTAATGTTTGTTTTTTGTTGTTTTTTGTTGTTTTGTTTTTTTGGTTTTGCTTTCATAGCTCCGTCACTATAGCAGCCATACTTTGATACACCTGTATGATTTGACAGACTATGATGTAATACAGTTGCTACATAAAAGCAAAACTGGTATGTATTCAAGTATTAGGTTTAGTTTAACTGACCCAAAGTGTGGAAAAAGACCAGAGACAAATGGAGTCACATCAGTCAGCTTCTAAAACTTTATTTAAAAAGTGGATGCAATTCAATACCAAGTTTTAAGATTGTGCTGTTGGGCCGAAAAAACAACACCAGCTGCTGCTTTACACATGGAAATGGGAGAATTGATGCTGGGAATGAGAAGGCCAGTGTTAGCACTGACAAACTGGGCAAATTTAAAGGGTCACAAAGAGACTCTTCCAACTCAAACTATACTGAAAACATGTCAGTGAAAAGGGCAAACCTGGAGCTTTGGGTGGAAAATTAGGTTTGAAACACAAGAGTAGCTGATAAAATGGTGAGCCCTGCTGTGCCTCCTTCTGAAGTTCCCCAATGGACCCTGGAAGGAGTGATTTAAATCTGTTAGGTAAGGAAAAAGGAAGATTTATAGACAAAAGTGACGTCAATAAGTACTAGGTACATGGAGGGGCTCTGGCGTCACCGGAATCCGCACGCGTGCACATCCATCCACACTAATTTATACTATCAAATTTATACACACGCGTGGTGGCAGTTTTGTGCACTGATCATCAATAAATGTATAACATTGAAGTATGCTGGTTATAAAAAAATATTTATTTGAACTTATTTTCTGCTCTACTAAAATGGCAACAGGTAAGTCTATAATAGCTGTAACAACACAGACTGAAAATATGAATCCTTAATTTTACAGCTCCTAGAATTTATTTTTCCACAAATAACATTTGTTTGCTGCCCATATCCTAACCCACACCCTATCCGCTATTAATTCATAATTGAATTGAAATGACCCAAATCCGCCCAATCCGTGGTTAAAACCACGATCCGCGCATCTCTAGTAAGTACACTGATAGAGGCTACTCAAAATATTCTCAAATATATACAGATGCATCTAAGACATCAAATAGGAACAGCATTTATCATCCCAGATCTAAATGTAGTGACCAATGCAGTGATGATTTAGCAGTGTTTACAGGGGAACTGTTAGCAATCCTACTTGCATTAAGTTGAGCAGAAGAAATGAAACTGGACAAGGTGTTGACAGGGTCACATTCAAGCAGTGTAGTTTTAGGTATAGACACCATGTGGTCAAATTCAAGACAAGATGTAATATTTGACATAGTCCATTAACAATGACTTAAACAATCCAGCGTAGAATGCAATCAAGCAAGTCGGGGAACAGTTGTTATGAAGGATACATACTTTGGTATCACACTGGCGGTCATCATGATGTCCCATCCCCCATCACCCAGGAGCAGCTGCTCGCCAGGTTTATTCAGGTTTATAGATGAACATGTTGAGTAGTATTGCTAAGTTAGACCGGATTTTAGAGCGCCTCTAGTGGTGACCTGGAACAAATATCTGCTCACTACTTGCATGATGCTCCAGATCATTCAGTCATAGAGAGACTGAATGCACAGGGAAACTGAAGAATCTTTGGTTTCGTAGTTTTTGCTCACGTGCAATAACTATGGCTGCAGCACACCGACAGCCTACCACTATTAAGATTCCTGAAGCACTGCGTAACGTTTCTTCCACTTCTACACACTCCTCCTATGCGCTTTAGCTGAACGTAGAGTTAGAGGTTGTCGTGTTGCCATCTAAAATCAGTATGGTTCATTACACCGCCACACACAACTAAACTGGACAAAAGACATTGGAGGAAAATGTGTTCAGATACTAGACATAATGTAAATTTATGCAGCCATTTTCTACAATACACATGCAACATTCTTGTCGATCTCCCATCACCGCTCCTGCTTGTCACCTTCTCCCTCCCCATCCATCCCTCCAGCTCTACCTGTCCCTTCTGCCTGTGTGGAGTTGCACTGTTGGTTAATCTCCAGTTCAAGGCGGGGTCTAGAGTTGCAGGGGGGCATCCATTATTCAACTGGCCTGGACAATAGACGCCAGACTAGCTCCATAGTTGCCACGCAGCAGATAGATAACACAACACACCAAATTATTCATGATGGAGGAATGGAAGGATGGAGAAGCTCAAAGTTAAATCATTCCTAAACATGCAACAAAGAGGATACAAGATTATGAATGAATGGATAAAGGTAGATGGAATAAAGGCTAACTGGCCAAACATGCATTAGTAGTAACTTTATTGCACATTAGATAAGTTCATCAGCTGGATGAATCTTTAAAAAAGTGGTTTAAAAGATACACATCATGTCATTGTCATCAACTGCCACCATTTTGAGAAAATCTCGGTGGAAACCACAGTATATACCAAAGATTATATCTTGTCTTTTTTCCTAAGGAATTGAGAGGACTAATGTGCACATTTTCAGGGACTTTCAAGTGCTTGAATCATCTGAATACTGTTTAAAATGTTTGTGAACGACCACCACACAAACAAATGCTAACACGCACGCATACAGACACCATATGACAAGGGATAACAATGCTGCACCATAAAGCAGCTCGTTAAATGCACCGTGAGGCTGTGCAACTGGAAGGAAATCCAAGTCACAGTTGGGAAATGCCATCATATCTGCACTGTTTTGATTTGATATGTCAAAAGAAAAATACAGCATAATAAGAATGTTGTTTCAGTTCTGACATGCAAACTGTATTTCAAATTATCGATAACCACGTTGACTTTAGGTGAAGCATCCAAAGGTGAAAAGAGAACATGTTTTGTTCTATGCAACTATTCAAATAGGGGTAACATGGTGGTGCAGTGGTTAAGTTTGCATGCTCTCCCCGTGTCTGCGTGGGTTCTCTCTGGGTACTCCTGCTTCCTCCCACCTCCAAAAGCATGCTGAGCTGGCGACTCGTCCAGGGTGTACCCCACCATTCGCCCATTGTAACCGGAATAAGCGGAAGACGATGAGAACGATTCAAATAAACAGTAGGAGCATTATTTTTGAATAAAAAAAGTCTGATACTTTTGAACCTTTAAGTACTCATTCAATTATCAGATTCATTTCTCAAAAACTGCTACCTTCAACAGATTAGCACGCTGTTAAAATCTATGATGAGAAAATTAATAAATTGAAATTAGGTGTACCAAAAGGTTCAATATTGGGTCCCTTCGCTCTTCGAGTTATAAGGTACTTGTCCAAATGAGGGTGGTGAATCTAAACAAAGACTATATGTGACCAAACATTAACTATGTTCATGGGCCACTCTCTCTCAGCAGCTGCCAAAAATATACATCACCTCATTGTGGCAATAAGTAAATTAGCTAGCCAATTTCAATCAATTGTTGCTTCCCTCATTTCCCCTAGACAAAGTCTTCCTACAGCCGGGTTGTAACAATGTCTGAATTTCATTTAGATGCTTCAGATTCAAGGTGTTGTCCATGCTGGCTCATGGCCACACTGCCATTGCTCACTCTCATAAAGGTCCACGCTAACACGTCCCACCCACCTACCGCTACCCCACCCCAGGCACAAAGAGCGGAGACTGAGCCACTTCGGGCATTTGAAGGTGAAGTTAGTTTCTCTTGGTGAAGTTTAAACACACCAATTTGACTTAAAGTCGCATTTGTAATGGATGTAACTAAAGGAGGTTCAGCCTGTGTGGTGTTCAGGTCTGTGGGACCACTTTTCAATGTTAACCAAAAGAAAAATTCTGCAGTTGTTTTTTTTCAGACTTGGATTCACTAGCTTTGGCTCATTTTCTGTTAAAAATATTATATAGAGCACACTTTCAATGATAGTGCACTGGGAAACCCCCCGCCTCCGTCTCTCCACCCACACGCACACACATGCACACACACACTGACACA
>CAAKHG010010037.1:3410-13756 GCA_901007715.1 Dactylopterus volitans | reverse complement strand
AAGGTGACTCTGGAGATGGAGACAATGACCAGAATGGTGACTCTGGAGACCAAGATGGTGACTCTGGTAATGACAACAATGACCAGGATGGTGACTCTGGAGATGACAACAATGACCAAGATGGTGACTCTGGAGATGACAACAATGACCAGGATGGTGACTCTGGAGATGGAGACAATGACCAGGATGGTGACTCTGGAGATGACAACAATGACCAAGATGGTGACTCTCGCGATGACAACATGATGACCAGATGAATGACAACTCTGGAGATGACAACAAGACCAAGATGGTGACTCTGGAGATGACAACAATGACCAAGATGGTGACTCTGGAGATGGAGACAATGACCAGGATGGTGACTCTGGAGATGACAACAATGACCAAGATGGTGACTCTGGAGATGGAGACAATGACCAGGATGATGACTCTGGAGATGACAACAATGACCAAGATGGTGACTCTGGAGATGACAACAATGGCCAGGATGGTGACCCTGGAAACGATGATGACCAGATGAATGACAACTCTGGAGATGACAACAATGGCCAGGATGGTGACTCTGGAGATGACAACAATGACCAAGAAGGTGACTCTGGAGATGGAGACAATGACCAGAATGGTGACTCTGGAGACCAAGATGGTGACTCTGGTAATGACAACAATGACCAGGATGGTGACTCTGGGAACGGTGATAACCAGATGAATGGCAACTCTGGTGATAACAACAATGACCAGAATGGTGACGCTGGAGACCAGGATGGTGACTCTGGTGATGACCAAAACGGTGACTCTGGAGATGTTGAAAACCAGATGAACGACAAGTCTGGCGACGGAAACAATCAGCCAAATTGCAACTGTGGAAACGGAAATAATGAGCAGAATGGCAATTCTGGAAATGGAAACAACCAGATGAACGGCAACTCTGGAAAGAAGGACAACAAATCAGAATGCGACAAGCATTCTGTGATTATTCCGAATGACACTCGTAAGTTGTCAAAGCATCTCAATCACCTATATCTAACTTTTAGAGATAAAGTTAAAAGCAATGTCTGGATGATGCATCATTTAAGCTTCAGTTTTTATGAATATTATAAATGCTTTTCTCTTTTTATTTCTTGACTTATCTAGATTGCTGGACAGACTGGTTTAACAGCGGTGAGCCTTCTGGAACCGGAGACATGGAGCTCCTTAGTGTTCTGCATCGTGACAATCCTGGAAAAATCTGCCATAATCCACTTCAGATTGAGATCAAAACTACATCTGGGCTCAGTGCAGCTGAGGCAGGAAATGTAATTGCTGTGTAAGTATTGCAGACCTCAAATTTACTTTGACGTGAACAGGTTGAATTCAATTTTAAGTAAAAGACTTTTTTATCGACAACATCAAGCTCCAGTGAATCTACTTTTAAATTCTTTGGGCAACATTGCAACAATATTTTGTGAATGTAAAACAGCAAGTTGACAAAGCATATTTGCAATGGTATTGCCATTTCACACTTATAATAACAATACATCAGTTTAGAAGTCCCGAGTGAACATTTTGTTTTCCTGTGCAGAGCTGACACTACTGTGGGATTCATCTGCAAAAACTCTGACCAGAAACATGGTTCCTATTGCCATGACTATCAAGTTCGTTTCATGTGCCCGACTGAGTTTTGCCACAAGAAAGGTAACCAACATCAGCATGTTGTGCTGTTCGTCTTACATATGTTACTTCTTCTCTTTAATTGTTGCATCTGTTGGTGACTCAACAATCTGCCTGTTTATTTTTCATGTCTCCAACAGTGTGCTGGACTAAGTTTTTTGACCGGGACAATCCCAGTGGACTTGGGGAATTTGAGCTCTTGACAAACCTTAGGAAAGAGAATCCAGGAGAAATCTGTGAAAGACCTCTCTTCATCGAAGCTTTTACCACTGACACCAACACACCAGTCATCCATACTGGCCAGTCAATCCTTGTGTAAGTTCATAAAAGATATGCAGTAAATGGTGTTGCTATGAAGACGTGTCATGGTAAAGCACATCGTCCTTTCTAAGAACAGTCTGATTTACTATGTGCGTTGAATTATTTTTCAGCTACAGTCCAACTGAGGGGCTTGTCTGTCGCAACCGAGACCAGCAAGGAAGTCGATGCCATAACTACAAAGTACGTTTTGGATGCCCATGTCGCTATCATGTTGTCTAGCCACAGACTCCATGATGACACACAGAAAAATAACTTAAATATCTGTGACCATAACTTCTTTTCTTATTGTTAATGTTCTGCCTTGACTGTGTATACTAAAAGCATTGAATGAATGAAAACTATTTTTTATCAATTTAATGTATTTTCTGAATGAGATTATAGTCTGAAGTCAGCTGTATTTTTCTCATCACCACCGACAAAACGTATTATTAAGGTTAATATTTCTAAGTCTTAAGCTTATTTTGCATGATTGCTTATTACCAAGTTCTCAGCATGTGACATACCTTCATATGATAATTTCTTCTGATTTAAATAAAGCAACTCTATTTATATTGACTTGAGATAATGCCATGTGATAACTTTTGTTGTGATTTGGCACCATATAAATAAAATTGACTTGACTTCACTTTGCACCACAGCAGCTGCAAGTATTTTTTTTCTCTCATGGTGCTAAAAGGAGGTTTGACCAAAATGTGGGATTCTAAAAATAAGTTTAATTTTGTGTGTGTGTGTGTGTGTGTGTGTGTGTGTGTGTGTGTGTGTGTGTGTGTGAGATTGCCGGGGTGGAAAAGAGCTGTGGCCTCACAGTTACATAGAGGAGCCTCAGAGAGGAGAACGCTTTGAGCAGAGGTTGAACCCTGCGGTGCTGTAGGTTTGGCCGGCTATGTTGCTGAGCATGCTGGGCCACAACTTAAAAGGAGATCAGAGGGCTATACCTCAGAGCAGCAAAGCCCTCTCTCCCCGTTTCTCTCTCTCCTCTCGTTTCTCTCCATACTTTTACAAAACACTGCACATTTCACTGTGAATATGAGAGGGAATTACAACCGTTTGTGCAGAAAATATATTAAATATACACAATCTTCCCCATGCAGAAAGGCTGTGCTGATTGAACAAGATACCTGAGAGGGGCGCCTCCACATGGGGAAACAACAAATAACTAAAATAATGACACACATAGCATAACACATAATAACACACATCCCTCACAATTACATTTTGCTGCTTCCGTTTTAGAAAAGCAAAAAAAAAAGCAACATGTGATACATCGTTCTAGCTCAATACAATGTATTTACGACAAAGCCAGTGGCAAACTGGTTCCCAATAACTTTCAAATGAATGTCGATACACACTCCCACCACCACATAAGCAAATACACCTTCTCTGGGACACAAGCATCCGTGTCCCATCTTTACTGACCCTGTGACTCTTGCTGCGGCAGGGAGTGTGTAGTGTGAGTTGTTGTCCTGCCTGGCTTCCCTTAGGGCCTGTGCTGCCATTCTAACCTTGTTTCTGATCCAGTCCTGCTCTGTTCTCTTTCTCCATGCTCTGCCTAGATAATGCCGTTTCCCACTCCCCCTGGTAAGTGCCTCATATGCTGGCCTTATCACAGACCGATCTACACCACACAACATTTACCTTGCTGGAGCCCAGCAGAGAGAAAGCCTGTATCTTCATCAAACAGCAGTCAGCAGAGAGAAGAGGGGGATTGAAGGGCTGATTTATGAATTATTCAGATTAAAATCTTTCTCATATTACCTATCCTTTCCTCCTTCCATTCCATTTTCTTCCCTTTCTTTTTCTTTTTTGAAACATTTATATCCCACTGTTCCTGAGTAAACGAGCTCGGGGACGATTTTCCATTAAAAATAAAAGTTGAAGAGAGGAGGAAAGAAGAACAGCTCGTAGCTTGGTTGGTTTTAGGTTTTAGTCATCTTTAATCAGCCCTGTGTTTCCTTGCTGGGGAAGAAAAGAGTCAGATGAAACAACTGCGTAATGATTTTTTTTTTCTCACTAGTTTTTCTCAGTCTTGGATGTTGGAAACTTAAAAGGGATGTAAAAGAAAGACTTTCTTACCTTTCATTATTACTGTCAGTGAGTCCGTGCTCATTCTGACTTTGTTCAGTGGTCTGAGCAATTTTCCAACTTATTAAAAAAAATGATGCATTAACAATGTACTTGCCATTATCCTGGGTCAGGTATTTTTGAATGTTGGATTGATGGCTGAAAGCTCATCATTTCTTTAATGATAGTCTGGCAGTATCAAAGAAACTGGCCTTAACCTGCAATATGATCTCTCTCTTTCTCTCATTGTACCTCCAATCGCCTTGCCTTCTCATTTAAATGGAATCAACTCATCAGGTAAGATACATGAGCAGAAGCACTTTTTTTTCAAAGCTAGTGGTGTTACTAACATAATACAGCTCTGTCAATCACGAAGGTGCAGCCAGGAACACAATTGCTCACTGATGTTCAGATGTGTGGCTTTTGCACAAGTGTATAAATGGCTTAAATTTGCAAATCACTGAAATGAAAAGGACTATAACAAGAAGGAATTTCAGTGATTGCATTATGTTCAGTTTAAAAGAATAAAAACATCAGCGGACCTAATGTTTTCTAGATACAAAGTATATGCGTTCAACGACATCCTGGACCGTGTCATGGTCAAGGTTTGTATCAAAGGAGCATTTTTGTAATTCCATCTAGTCTATTTATACATGAAGCTCACAATGGCCATAAAGAAGCAGAGGGCCACTATTCAGGGAGACGACCTGAGTCTGACTTGTGGGTACAGTCACTTCTCTGAAGGGCCATCATAACTAGAGTCGAAGAGCAAAGGTCATAAGGCCCCACAGGAGCCATCAAGATCCCGGAAACACTCCAAGAGCTCCACAGAGGGCACTACAGCAGACAAGTCGGACCAGAAGACAGAAGCTAGCTCAATCACAGTAGGTAGTTTAACAATGTGTCAATCTCACATGCAGTTTGTGGTCTCTGACCTGCTATTTGTGATGCAGACATGATACAGCCGGCTCGCCAATGTGGTCATACATTCAGAGTAGTGTGTGTTTAAATGTGCTCTTAATAAAATATTTCTGGGGCTACGCGGAGTCCTGGTCCCTGCGCTCATTAGAGGTCTCTGACCAGCTTGATAAGTGCAGCTCTGCTCCATAATGATTTATTAAGGCTGGGGTGGGGAAGGCTGGTAGGTCCAAACTGCCTCAGGACACTACAACCACAGAGACATTTAAGGGTAAAGGCTTGGAATAGAGGGGGCCTCTGAACAGATTTACATCATCCTAGATGCGTTTCAAAATGAATTATGTAAGACGAAATGAAATACATAGGAGTTTCGCAATTTCTGCAGCCTTTTCTCCCCCAGCTCTTTTATCTACACTTCCTCCTTTCCGTTTACTCTCTTCTGCATCGCCTTGAGGAAAATTCATGGCCATTTGCGTTATAGAGCAGAGCACTAATGGATAGACAGAGGGACATGAGAGATAGTGTTTAAAAATGAATGGAGGAGTGATGGTCAGATGTGCACACACAAACAAGCCTGACAAATTCACAGGTTTAGACTTAACAGAGTTGGGATGGGCAAGGATGGAATCAGAGATTCTCGCCTCATGAGCAAGTCTACCAAAAATTGGATGTAGGTGGGGATGAATGGGGTGGGTCTTTGTGAGGTTAGAAACTTTGTTTTCCTGCTCTTTCCACAGTATGTGAAGAAAAATGGAGACTGACCTGGGCATGAGGCAACCAAGATTTCTGCAATTTGTCTGTTATGAATAAATATGTGCATGCCACATCTGTGCAAATTCAAAGTTCCTGTCCATAGCACCAACTTTAAGCTGTCAGCGGGTGTTTTTGTTGAATATCACCTGAATGGTACCGTTACTTCCAATGGTTGGGAAAAAAATGTAAGGAATTTGCAATACAAGATGTTGCACTGGACCACATGAGGAGGGAAAGAACACTGTGTTAAACTGGATCTAAGGAGCAGGTGTGAACAGGTGTGGGCTCGAGCTGGTCAGCACACACGATGAGAGAAGAGAGTCAGGAGAGCTTGAAAGACCAGTGACTCATGAAGGCATCTCAACAAAAAAACACACTCTGTATCCTCCAGCAGAGGAAACATTCTTAGTGGTTGGAAGATAGATCTTTTTTTTTTTTTTCTTGCCACAGTTAATTTTCAAATCTCCAACATCCTATGGCTGTCTGTTTTTCTTCTTCTTTTCTGTTTTTTTTCTGCTTTCATTCTTTTCTTTTAAAATGAAACTGGAGCTGGGGCGGTGATAGTGATAGATGGCTCAGCGCTCTAACACTTTATCCAATCCGGCGCAGATTTCATCCAATAAAGAATCACTTGTGCACTCTCAAACTAAATGGAAGTCAGGCAGCGGAGAGAAAGGGGCTGCCGTGTGTTTCTGAGCTGCGAAAATCAAATTTTCTTAAAGCTGCCGCAGCAGTGGCTGGCGGAAAAGGCAGCAACAGCCATGGCTGGCCAGGGCCACAACGCCTGCACACACAATTTAATCCATCACAGAGCGCCTGACACCATATCAATCAACCTTTCATCAGCATCACCCCCCCAGCCCACAAAAATATATATATACATATACGCACACACATATACACTAGCACAAAGAGGAATGTGCACACTTGCCCACAGCTACGTTTGAATCCCAGTTCTTGCAGAAGACATTCTGATTTCTTTTAATTTCTTCGCCATTAAGTAAAACAGATGAGGTACAACAAACAGTCCCAAATAAAGACACAACACATATTCTACATGGACTCACTGAGGTGGGATAATTTAACACTGGTACTGTAGAAATATTGTAAACAGAGGTGACATACCAGTCAATTGTCTGTCCTTCTTTAACTTTTACTGTATGACACCACCCCACCAACTCTCTACCTTTCCCCCTCCCATTGTTATTCTTTTTTTTCCGGGAATATAGTCCCTCTTACCCCCGCTGTATCCCACAGGCTGTGGCTCCAGTGGCCTATGATTTATAATTCATAGGGGCCGCTTTTATATGGGACCTTAGTCTACCTGATACCCTGCCACCGGGCCTGTCCTGGGACAGTGGGAGGTAGCTCTTCGTTACGCTTGGCACCGCAATACTAACATGACACCCGTCTCTTTGAAGCCACTTGTACTGTATGTAAATTGGACATACTCATCTATTTTTCCCAGTCAAGATACTGAGTCGTATTCCCGAAATGGATGCTGTTTATTGTTTTGTCACCCACCCCTCCCAGGCCGCTATCAGCCACTAACCACTTTGCTGGCTTCAGATAGTTTCTATCTTATCTTCAATTTCTCTTACACATGCATTAACATGCTGTAGTATTTCTCTGGCTGAAAATTGAACTGAACTTTCATTTTCCGTTTAAAGCTTCATCTTATTCATGGATGTGTGCGACGGTGTGCTTTCTTCCTCCAGGACCTGTAAAGCGCAGGTCTCAGGGTATCCACATTACTTCCTCTCCAGTTCGCTCTCTGCTCTGACCTCCCCGCATACCAGAGAGGTCTCCAACCCAGGCTGTGCTCTGTACTCCGTGCTCTTGGCCTAGGGCTCTGCTTGGCCTCCGTGCTCCGCTGGCTCCCTAAACCCTGGTGAGGCTCCAAAAGGCCAAACACTGTACTTGTTGTGGATGCCCCACCACCCACCAGTGTCTCTGGTGCTGCAGTGGGGTGGTGGGTTGGAGGGACGGGGGGGTGCTTGTCTGATTGCCAGCAGCAGCTCAAATGACAAAGAGAGAGCAGCTCAGCCTGGATCAGACGCGTGTATTATTGTTGTTGTTGCTAAGTGTTCCTGACTAATTATTCCTCCCTCATTTGCAAATGTGGCTGCTGCTCATTTGCATATCAATGGACGAGCGCAGGGTATGGTGTCAAGGAGTGCGGGTTAAGCGTGTGGCTAAGCTTGAGGAGCATAGAGGCCCTCATCCCTACAACAAACAGAACCCCCACGCCTCCAGAACCCACATCACTGCCGTGACACCCCCTGCTGTGTCGGTCTAATAAACAGCCGAAACAGAATGGAAGATAGGCTGTTGTTGGGGGGGCTGACATAGCACAGAGCTCTCTGTCAAATCAGTGGGTTGCCCGTGGATTAGTTCAGTTGTAACACAACCCCGCGCTCCATGGAGATCATTTAGGCAATTATCAAGAACAAGGCCGGCTGCAGTGTTGAACAGCTCACTTCAAAGGCCTTCACCAGATGAACAGTTACAGCACACTGGTCAATTTCCATACAAGCCACCCCTCCCTCCCCACTCGCCTTCACTCACTCCTCCCTTGCTTACGCCTCCAGGCATTTTGACTGTGCTAATGAACATAAGACTCCGTCTCCACCCCAAACACACACTCACAGCTACTGTATGATTAGAAGTTCATGATGCGCTTGCTCTGTCCCTCTGAAACACAAAGAGAAGCCGGCCCCGGCGAGGGGATGACTGTGCCTGCAAGACACATGCGATGTGCTTCATCAACTGCCAGAAACTGACAGGTTTTTAAGATTTTGAACTAGCAGCAGCAATTTTCTGCAGTTCTAAAGCTGATGAGTTGCTGGGATGGAAGAAGGCTTCACTTTCTGTGCTAAAGACACATGACTATCTGAATCATAGAAATTCCAACAATTTGTGCCTATTCATTATTTCAAATGAAAAACAATCGCACTGAGTTTTTGCCCATCTTGAAGTGCAGTGTTTTTATTTTTCAGAGGTAGCATCCAGATGGCAAAGTGTGCTGCTATATTATTAACATTTGTAAGTGGCTAAAATAGATTATATGAATATTAACTACAAACCAACTGAGCAGCATGTAAAAGCCTGTTAAATTAATTAGATTAAATGATATTTCTTTAAATGTTTTGAGGTTACTTTCACAATTTTAACTTTTGTGTTAGTTAAAACTATTTTAGGAGGTTATAATGAAACATCTGGGAAAAATAGTCTGACCAGCTTTCTCTCTTTCATTACTCAGACTTTCTTGTAAATATGATTATACTTAAATTTCTCAGCAAGCAGTGTGATAACCAAATTTCAAACACATGTCAAACATACACACACCTTGTGCATGTGCAAATTAGTGTTATGGAAGTAGAGGGGAGTTTTAATGAGAATACAGCCATAAAAAGAATTTCTTTACTACTCTATGTCTGATCATCCAGGTCCACCTCAAACCCTGCATCTGATTTTCTGTCTCTCTGGTTTACTCTCACACATACACACACTCATACACACTTAACAAGCTCTGTGAAACCAGACTTTCTAATCAGGCTGGGTCATGTTTTATTGTAAAGATCCAAGACAAACATACAAGCAACAAGATCCCCCACTCAGG
Organism: Dactylopterus volitans; assembly: GCA_901007715.1. Classification (NCBI taxonomy): domain Eukaryota; kingdom Metazoa; phylum Chordata; class Actinopteri; order Syngnathiformes; family Dactylopteridae; genus Dactylopterus; species Dactylopterus volitans. Next base: position 4,434 of record CAAKHG010010037.1, on the reverse strand, counting down.
ATAGAGTTTCTAATCACGCACTATAAATTATTCAGCCTTGAAAAATCTGCCCTGTTTATTGATGCAGAATGGTCAGTGTCAGGCTGGTGACATGGATATGGATACTGCCATCAAAGTTCGGTGGACGCCACAGGGTGAGGCTGGGATTGGTCCTGGTCACAAAGCCAAGGATAGATATCCAATGCATCAGATGAGAGCCAGAACCTCTGCCCTGAAGATGATCGATTGACTTTGAGGATGCATAGGAATAAAGTCACAAGTGCTGTCTGCAGATAAAGAAATTAAATGCAATAAAAGTGCCAGATAAAGCACAAGAAATCATACAAGAAAAGTTACAAGAACAAGATGATTGAAGCAGGGATGCCACTGTAAGTGTCCACTTTAGTCTACTCACTTAGCACAAGATGGACTGCAACTGTACAAGGAATAAATGCCCAAAGTTGTTAAAGTTACACAGAGTGATGAATTCAAACAGTTAAAGCAAAAAAAGCCATGCCACCAATCCTGCATGCTTGGTTAGGAAAGCAGTGGCAGTGATTTGCGTTTGCTGATTTTGCTGTATATTTTACAGATAAGAATACTAATGACAAAGAATGACTTTCAAGCAAATACTGAATGCTCATCCTCTTGTTGAGAGAAGTCATCTAACACTGCTCCCGTCAGTACTGATCATTTAAAATAAAGTATTTTTTAATGTATTACACTCAAACATGGAAATATAATGGACCATCACAATCTCAGTTTCCTCCTCCATTTCACACCTCTCTTCTCCATGTCAGCGCGGTGTCAGAGAAATTGGGTAATTTGTATTTGTTGGAGATGCAAACTTGTTTAAATCGTTCATAAAACAACAAGGATGAAATATCAAGACGCCCGCTGCGAGCATGAATGACTGAGATTTTCTAATGTGTCATTTCAAAGCCTGAGCGAATGTATGTGCATGTGTGTGTGCGTGTGTGTGTGTGTGTGCGCGCGTGCGTGTGCATGCGCATACACTTTACAATCTCGTAAACCCCCTCAGCTG
>CAAKHG010010035.1:18777-37285 GCA_901007715.1 Dactylopterus volitans | reverse complement strand
CTCTGTCTTTCTCATTGCTCTGGCTGTCAGCTCAGCCTCGCAGGACAGACAGATGCTGTTCTATATGCTGTTCGACACAGGTAGCTCAAGTGTGTGTGTGTGTGTGTGTGTGTGTGTGTGTGTGTGTGTTCAAAAACATGCACTGGCATGTGTGTCTGTGTGAAGCAGGGGGTGGTGTATGTGTTTGTACTTTTGCACTAAGCGCAGCAGAGAAGAATGGGGGAATTAGCTGTAAAGCCAGTGAGAAAGCAGACTTCAGGGTGACATACCACACAAATCTGAGGAATGGGGATTGTTTCTCTTCACATCCACAGCAATTCTTTGTTTAACTGAGAGAACTCTCTTGCGGCCACATACACCAATTACATAGATTAAAAAAGACCTATTTTTTTTTTTCTTTCTTGAAAGCATCACTGCTCATGAGATATGCTCAGGAGTTATTGCAGGGTTGGAAAATTAAACGCAAATCATTACTAAAGTCAGTAAAACACTACAAAGCCCAAGTCGGTCCTTATTAACTGTCCCCATTTCCAAGTATCAGTTTCAAAACATGTAATTTTGTCCTCTAATCGTTTGGTTTAGTGGTGCAAAACAGTGGATCAGTGTCTATTTGCAGCCGCGCCAGAATGGTCACACCACATCTTTCCTGCTTTTTTTTAACCGGTAATGCCACTCGTCTCCACAATTAGTGACAAAGCCCACTTGGGAAGCAGTCCGAGGTGGATGAATGGCTCTCTGACAGAAGTTCTTCAAGACAAACCTCTCCCATGTGCCTGGGTGCAAATACAGTTGCTGGCTATGGACACCTGGGTACTTGTTTCTGCCATGCTATGAAACTGGAAATAGCCACACTGTGAGTTCCACCCCGGGCGCAAAAACAGCATATCTAGGCCTGTTTCGCACCTTTTTGTAATCTCAGTATGTTTTTCATCCAAATGCATGTGCAGACATGAGGTCCTTGCAACATGCACTGTAATATTCCACTTCAGTTCAGAACTATTCCAAATTTGGCAGAGGTCATCAGCATATTCTATGTAGATTTTCCAAATTACACTTTATTCAGAGTGTAGCATTTTCTGATGAAGATACTGGATATGACGTTATTATCCTGCTTTATATACTTCGTAAATGTATACAGCACATTTGGGATACATATCGCAACTGAGGAATATGACAATTTGTGCCCAAAGGCCTCTTGCGTGAATGTGGTCAGTCTGTTCTGTGCAACTAACCAGCTGCACTTTGATGTGTGATCATCTGAGGAGTTGCATGTGCAACCTGGGCCGAGGGTGAAACTATGTTTAAACATTATAAAAGATGTGGACATCAACAGGGTGTTGGACATGCCCAAATATAGCAACACTGACCTTTTCGAGAAGGTGGTTGAAGGAATGAATGAGGCAGCTCCGTTCACATGGTCCAGCAAGATCTGCCGCCATTGGAAAACTTTGGGAAAAAAATGCATGGCTGCACATTAATGGAAATGATAATGGAATGATCATGTTCAATAGCTGTGTTGACAGTTTAGGCTATTGGGAATATTGTGTATTTCAGAACAATTTTAAAAACTATGATTTTGATACCGTTGTTGTTGCTTTTGGTTGTGGGTGTGGCCAAATTCATAAAATGGGAGTCGCTGTCGAGCGTCAACGTATATTTCACATAACATAGGTTTTGATTTACGCAGTTATCTATCAAGATCATCTTCCACTGAGGGAAAGGGGCTATTCACCACCAAAACACAAGGAAATTGAGGACAACTCTGCTTCTAGCATCTGATCTGAAACTGCAGTTCTTCCAAAAACTAAGCTGTCACTCCTCAAATAGAAGGTTGTAAATCTCAATTTACAGAACTGGTGTTATGGTCACAAGATATGTTTTTTTGTTTTTGTTTTTGCTTCTCTTTACATCTGAGGGACCCCTCGATAACTTATAACATCTGATGGTTTTTTTGTTTTTTTTTTGCCAGAAATTCTAAGATCATCCTGTTTTGTCTGTACACTACATATGTAGCAAGAGACCGCAGCCACTTAGCTTAACCTAACATAAAGACTTCAAACAAGGGAAACTGGCAAGCCTGGCTCTGTCTAAATTCTAAAATCCCTCTATCAACTAGAGCTCAGCTAACTATTTCTAAGCCAAGTGCACTTATCCATTGTTCCAGCACCGAAATTCCTGTAATACCACACCTTGTTTTTACATTTCTGCTTGTTTATGGTTTAAACAAACAGATACAATGTGCTAATTTGTAAGCTTTATGGCAGATTTAAAAATAAAAATCTTTGGGTAGGGCTATGCTTCCCCCCCTACCTATAATTTTTATGCTAAGCTAAGCTAACTGTCTCCTGAATCTAGCTCCGTTGTTCATCTACAGACATGGGAGTGGCACATGTTACCTTCGGCAAGAAAGAAGTCCAAACTTATGCTGTATTCCTATTTATAACTGATGAACCTGTTTGGTGTATTACTATTCCTTAATTCGTTTGTAAATGGATTGAATGTTTCTCAAACATCTGGTATTAAATTTTTTTAAGGAAGGTCATAACTCATATCTTCATATCATATCATATCTAAGTATATGTTTATGGCCAGTTTGTCAATTAACCAATTCCTGCACATGATCATTTACTTATCCACTCCTGAAATCTTACAATTGCAGGCTCTCGTTCCATGCTGAGTCTGTTCTGAGAGCAGCGTTGCTTCGCTGCTGCCTGTATTTAAATGTATTCCTGCACCATGATTGCAGACTGCACCAGACTGTTGCTATGGCTGAGGTCTCCTAATCATCTCTCGCAGAAACAGAGGAAGAAAGAAATCAATATTTACTGAAAATGCTATTCAACATAACAGATGTGTTTGCAATTTATGCATTGTGTGCATGTGTGCGTGCCTGCGTGAGTGCGTGCGTGCGTGTGTGTGTGTGTGTGCGTGTGTGTGTTTGATATACCTTGGCCGTGACCGGGTCCATTGAGGGGTGGCAGGAGAAGGAGGAATACGGCAATCATGCAGACAGGCGGGAGGGCCCATATAGTGTAAACATGTTTTAAATAAACAGGAACCAGCGTAATGCCCTTTTAATTGATTCATTCTGTGCTTTGCTGTTTACAGAAGGGCCTAAATATGAGCCTTGCAAGGCAGAGGCCTTGTGTTTATAAGTGGTGTGTTTAGTTCAAACAATAACAGTTTGAACGCCAGACATAGAGGTAGATTGTTGGTGATGTATTGTGCTATAGTGCGCTGCAGAACTGCATTTCTTTTGTCTTGTTGTATCATGTTCACTCTCTTCGTAGGCGCGCGTGTGTGTGTTTCCATTTCAGAACTCCATTTTAGGGGAGAATAAAGGCGTGAAAGCAGGCTCTCTACAGGACCCCACTCTCTGCTCTTTACCATTTGCAGGCCAGCCAGGGTATGTTAGTGCATGTGTGTGTGTGCGTGTGTTTGTGCGTGTGTGTGTGTGCGTGTGTGTGTGTGTGTGTGTGTGTACGTGTGAGTGAAGTTTAAATTGCAGCCACAGTGTAATGATATGGTGGCATGGCATTGAGGGGTACTCCAAAGGAAAGGTGGGGGTTGGTAATTAAACATATGCAGACACAGGCACACACAGAGGGTGAGACACACGCACGCACACACACACACACACACACACACACACACACACACACACACACACACACACACACACACACACACACACAGCTCTGTCTCTCACACACACACACACACAAAATAGAAAAATAGGTTAATCTGCTGCGATGAAAATGTTTAACCGTCACCACATTGTGCAAAACAGAAGAGTTGCAGCCTTCTCCAAATAAAATTTCCCTTTAATACAGCCACACACACACACACACACACACACACACACACACACACACACACACACACACACACACACACACACACACACACACACAGGCAGACACACAGAGAGGGAGAAAAGCTAAACACATCCAAGTGGGGTAGTAAAAGCTAATGAAGGCTCAGCGCTAGGCTGGCACAGACAGCCATTTCATGTGGTGAAGAGGAGAGGAGGAGGACTGGGGCAGGCTGGGGAGCAATAAGGCAGAGCCTCACTCTCAAACAAGTTAGGCAGACCAGAGGATAAACTGTAATTGACACCATGCATGAGTGTGGTTTTTCAATATCATTTGTCTCCCGGTCGACCAAATCATCGCCTATGTGATGGAAAAGGCAAACAACGGCATTAGCACGTTTTGGCAAGCACTAACAACAAAGCTAACAACGTAGGTAAGGTACAGTAAAGGGATACATTAGTTTATGCCAGTCACTCACATGCTCATTCAAGACCCAGTTGGCTTTAAAGCAAACTAACACAATCTATGTTTGTTGACTTGATTCAGAACGTGACATGAGTGTGTCACTATGTGGTTAAAGTGGTAATGTGCAGGAATACGACTTCCAATCCTTTGTTTTTAGTGGTGGCGTCATCTTTAATTCTCAACCAACGATTGTTGTGGTGTTTTTCATCGCACTTCAGAGCTCACAGTGTGGCCGGTGCTGTGGTTTCTTTATTCCTGTGAATTTTCTGTCGATAAAATTTTGAGTTTTGTGTAATTGCTCTATTTTTTTTATTTATTTTTTTTTTTTACCCTTTGACACTTCAGCATTCATTGGCGTGGTAGTCATTAATCTCTCTATTGTCTCCAAACAAAAGCTGTTGTTCAACAAACAACACATTACTTGCCATGATGACACAAAAAGTGACATTTGGTGTTTTGTTTTATGAATCCACGATGCAGCAAAATGAGGCCCAGCTCAAATGAATCACAGGTTTCCATCCATTTGGAGAGATGATTCAGGTTCTCTTTCCATGAGACGAAACATCTGTATTGTTTGCTCATTTTGCCGCACTGCACAGAAAATCTAATGTTTAGTAATAAATCATCCATTCTGTACTAAACCTACCTACTAACCCTACAAATCATATTTTCTTCAAAAATATCCGGCAGCACAATGAAAATATTTACAAAACAGGCCATGAAGTTGGGAAATTAGACAGATTTTTTGAAGAAATGAGTGCTAATATCTTGAATGATGACAGAATAACACAATAAAGCTACTGACACTAGTTCACGATATGCATGTAAAGAGATCATAGAGATTTCATTTTATACAATAAAGACTTTTATGACTGAGTTACCGACAAAAAAAAAAGACTCTTCAAGATGGAAATTCTTGCAGCGAGGAGGACAGAAAGGCAGGTTTTTGATATCATTACAGCTGAAACGTTGTGGCACTGGAGGGGAAACCCAGGTGATATGACTTTCCTTCCTCATATGCATCCCATCACTGTGGTCTCTGGGAAGGCTGTTAAACTGTGGGCGTAGGAGTGGCTTCACTTTGAGAACTTTGGGGTCCACATGTTGTACTCTTCACTATGCAAGCAAACATGTGACTCCTCTCTGCTGTCTCCTATAAAAAAAAAAAAAAAGGGAGTGGTGGTGGGGGGTGTTGAGGGTGGGAGTGTTGAAGGAAACACTGGTGGGTTTTGAGGATTAATTTCAAAAGCACACTAACACATTTCTGCACTACTCATGGTTTGTGGTTTTGATTGGTGTTCGCTTAAAGAGGTTGTATGCAGGCCTGGTGTATCTCAGTCACCACTTTTATGGTTCATTTAAAGAGACCAATCTAATTCAAGAATAGAATTTATGGGCTAATTTCACAGCCGTGGATAAATCCGTGTTTCAGATGCGTTTTATTTTGTGTCACTGAAAAGGTTCAAATTAAGTTTCAAGCTAAAAACACTCTTTGGCCTTTTTGATTTTTTTGATGAGCAGTACCCTTCTTAAGCAATAACAAGGAAATTGTGAATGACGGAGTAGCCCTGCGCACTAGTGACTGAACAAATGGAGAAACCTGCAAAAACAATGACGCTCCCATCATCCTCAGCTGTATTGTGTGTTTAGTGCTATTGAGCGTTAACATGCGTACAGTGAACGTGTCAGTACGCTGACTTTAGCATTTAGCTCCAAGCCCCCGGTGTCCCTCTGGCGCGGCTGCAGAGCTGCTAACTCTGGACTCTTACTCCTGTCAAAATGGAATCCAGTTCAGAGAGAACATTATCTTATTAAACTCTGCTCTATTGATTTGGTGCTAATGTGGTTGATGCAAAAAGAAAAACTGAGATAGCGTTGTAGTTTCTGATTCAGTCTCTAATATTTGTCAGACTAATATTTCCTACAAAACAAAGCCTTTTAAAAAAAAAAACCCCAAAAAAAACATAGGTTCTGCATCTCCACTAAAACTTTCATATCAATATAAATCAGCAGTCTTTTGTTTCCTGTAAGCGGAGTGACGTTGCGGCCGTGAAGAGGCAAGCAACCTGTGAACAGACCAGTGTGGCTGCAGCTGTGTGTGCTACTCTGACCCCTCTTTGCTGCAGAGACCAAATAAATAAACAGAATTATGGCTGAAGAAACAAATAAAATTTGCCAGCTGGGTAAACTTAGGTGGCCATTGGCACGCCGCCGGGTCTTGGTGGCAGAGCTCAAAGGTGAATAAGCCGCTTCTTGAGCCATGTCTCCGCTTGAAATGATGTGTTTGAGGAGTCAGTTACTGGTCAACATGGCAGCTCCTCTTAGATGATGGGCAGAGAACCAAAACGGGTCACTGGCATGTTTCAGTGTATCCCCACATGCCAAGAATACTAATATGCTTTAATGAGTGAATGTTCCAGGCTCACTCAATATTTGCTCAGTTTGGCGCCTTGGCTGGAGGAGTTTTAAACCCCTGCTTGTAGCTGCACTGGATGCACACTTAGTTCAGTTATGAAACAATAAATCAAGCCAGAATCTCAACTAGTCAACTCTGTAAAAAAAAAAAAAAAAGGAAGAAAGAAAAAAAATGAAGTAGATTTTAGGGGATAGACGTTTTGTTAAAATAATGGATTTCATGCCAAATACTCTTGTTACTGCCCTAATTTTCATGAGGATGCTGCAACTGTTGCCCTCCATTTGTAGCTTCAGTGCTCTCTGCTGGCCATGTTGTAGAATGCAACACAGAGGCTGACCATCAGGGCAAGTCCAACAATACAAACTATTCCTACAATAGTAATGTTAGGAACTATTCCTACAATAGTAATGTTAGGATGTTTTGTTTTGTTTTGTTTTTTTTAAAGAAAAAAAGCAACTTAAAACACTTTAAATCCCTCGAGCGACATCCTTGTAGGTGTTCTTATACCTTCCGGAACGGTTTGGTAGATGTCAAAAAAGACCGCCCTCAGATGAATTGGTGTGTTGCTTCACGGAGCAAAATGATTTTGAACTTTCATTTTAAAACACCCTTTAAACTGATGCCATTGTAAAGACATAGGAGAATGTGAAAGCACAATTCTTAAACAAAACACAACGATCTGAAAAGAATGACAGCGAGCCAGGACTCCAACACTCTTCTTAAATCTTTCCTTCTCCTCCGCTGTGTTCCCCTCACTGCTCCTCTCTCAGTCTGTCAACCTTCCTGGGTGGTTTGTCAGTTTGCGCGGCTCACGTACTGTGCGCATGTGTGTTTATTTAGTCTGTATAGGGGAACAGAGCCGTGGCCTCTGCCAATTTTCTTTACATTGAGAAAATATGCTTTTTTACAAATGAAAAAAAGGGGAGCAGTTAAACAGACTCGGGGCCAACAGATACACGACAACCACCCTCCCCCCAAATCAACCAGCAACACCAGCAACTCTCACAATTTTGCTGCTTCCATGACTGCAAACTCTTGTTTATCCACGCTGAAATGTTCCCCTGCAAAACAAAGCTGTTTAAAAAAAGAGATGTTTTATATGTCTCATGAGTGCTTTTTCCATTTTCTCCATTTATATTGGATTGGCTCAAAATCTGACCGGGTGCAAATGATTTTATGATTTTGTGAAATAGCAACAACAACAAAAAGAGCAAACAACAGCATCACCACACACAATGAATGTAAAAAGTTTACAAAACTCGAATTTGATGCGTCTCAAGCATATATTATGTGCAAAAACATGTGAAGAGATTAAAAAAAAAATCATATTTTACAGGGAATAGAAACAAAACCAAAACAAAGCAATCCGGCTTATTCTTATAAATTCAAATTCTGTAGGGCAGCTCAAGAAAATATTAAAGGCTGCACACACACTAACAGCTGATTCTTATTTTGTAGTCTGCAAGTAGAGGCAGGAAGTCTGAAACACCGAAAGCCTGAGCGACAAAATATGAGATTGTTTAATAAAACTTGTGAGATACAGTGATTTTAAAATCGCATATACTCAGTCATATGGACACAGTTTATCATAATGCAGCATTTTGCACTTTTTCAATGTTTTCGGTGGATTTGAGTCTCCACTTGGTGAACCAGTGGTCAACAGTGAGGTTGATCTACAGTCACACAGCTACATGGCACGATTTGAAGCAAAGGATGTGACGACTGATGTCATTGTGGAACAGACAAGACTCAAACATACAGACAAAAATATATTTGCTTCTACCACAGACAGAAGTTAAAAGCTTGTTTAACTCACTCCATACCCACAAGGCCGCTGGGCTTGGTGTTCAGCTCAGGGCTGTGAGAAGAGAGGGAGTAGAGAGCATTGAAGTGTAGGAGTTTTGGGGGATGAGAGGGAAAGAAGGAGGAGGGGAATACCACCCACTAAGCCAGTTGTGGAGAGGTTCTGGGGGTTGGGCTGCTCACAGGAAACAGTTGTGGCTCCATCCCAGGCCTCACACCAAGCAGTCCTGGGCCACCCAGTCATCGACAGACAGACCTACCAAATGGCCTGGCCGGGCCAACCGACACGGATTTGTTTATTTTTCATCCTCCGGTGGTGGTGGTGGTGGGGGATGGGGTGGGATTGTTCAGCACAAGCTGTTTATTAGACCTTTGATTTGTCATGTGTCAGCGTTCGCTTGCGGAGGATGTGTACACATAAGTCCAGCTTGTGTATAGTTAGGAGGTTTGGAGGCGGCGAGGGTGTGGGCACAGCGCAGTGCGGAGAGGGGGTGGGGAGGAGGGTTGAAGCAAAGAGGAAAAATGGGAAGCCTCCCACAATGAAGGCAAGGCTGAACTGCATTATGGGTCATACACCAGCTGTCTTTGATTGTTGATGTCATGGGGAACTGAGCTGTTGCCGGAGATGGGTGTGGGGAGACAATCACGGGATACCTGCAGTCATATGTAGGGCATTAAAAGCAAACTGGATGATTGGCTGAATTGGGCACAACTGTGACTTAATTGGAAAATGGCACCTTCATTATTCTCAGAAAGAGGTGCCAAATCATTCATTTGAATAAATCTGAATATGGAAGATTAGGAGTGCACTGTATTCCACATCTTATATTGTGATTTCAATATATTGCATAACAAAAATTAAATTGAGAAACTGTTTTTTTGTTGTTGTTTTTCTGGAAAAACAACCCCATCGGAAAATTACATGAATATCTGCTTTTAGTTACTTACATGTAACATCAAAAATGCTTCATAAAGAAAACATTGTTTGGATGTTACTATAACGATACTGTTAAATGATTTGTAGCAATACAACCAGGGATACTTAGGCAGGAAAAGACATAGTTTTGCTTTAGCTTATCACCACGTAGTAAATGTTGCAGGGTAAATGTTGATCACACAATGTAATGGCTAAAGAATAATGACTCCATTACCGATTAGATTGCATCCCTACAAGTCATTGTTTTATTTGCTATTGGGACTAAGTTCAGTTTACTGCGTGTTTCTGAACTTAACATCAAGTAGTGTGAAGAGTCACTATGCTCATTCTCAGTGCTGTCGGTAATTTATACAAATGTGATGTGGAACCCTGATGTCACCAGGGCACCTGCACTAAGATTGGACGTTGCGATGAGGAAGGGGGCATGTCATGTTCAGCTATTGAAATGATATCTACATATTCATCGTCAGCTCAAAGTTAAGGTCCTCCAGGTAAAACTCTAGTCAATTCTATCCATGTATGAGCAAACTCAAATGAGAACTCTCAAAGTGAAGCTTTAAGCTACCATTGCAAAACGCTTCGGGAAGTCTTTGTCTCTTAAGAACATTATAATGCTTTTCAAATGAACATTTCCCATGGCCACATTAAAGCAGGAGTCAGTGTTGATCCTGAATATCACAACCAACAGTTCAGCTCTCGTGATCATGATAAAGCAGCATTGAGAGTCACTCGTTCTTATTTTTTCCCCAGTCAGCATCTTCTTCCTTTTTTTGCAGGTGCTAACTGCAAAATATCTTCAGATGTAATTTAAAAATAAACAGTCACACCTCATTTAGAACTATAACTACCTTCTCATGACCACTGTGCTTGACTGCGCTGTCGTTGGGCGCTTTATTTATTCTTTTTGGTGGATTTAGTCTGTTTTATTTACTTGTTTTTTCCCTTTCTTTGTAATTGGCGATGCAGGCTGATTTGCAACTATTTAAAATTATACCAATAATCTGAGCAGCCATTGCAAAAAAAAAGAAAAAAGAAAAAAAAAGTCTTCCATTTCAATCCATGTGTGTCGATATGATGCCAGGTATTAGAAGTTACCTGGAGGATATTAGAAGAAAACTGTGATAACTGTTAATATAACTATGATTGTGATAAATGCCCTCAAGCCATATTGCTATTTCATTTCAATGTTTTTTATTCATTTATTTTAATAATTTCTATGAAAACGGAATATTTCATGACTTTGATTACAACTCAAGACACAGTCATTTACATGAACAGGGATTGTTTATATATATATATATATATAAAAATCCCCTAAACAAACTTGAATAAGGTAAGATTACATGGAAATACATACTTATCTTTACATCACATTTTTGCCACACTTATAGAAAAAGAGAATTAAGGCTAAGCATCTAATAATTTGTCAGGTGGGCGACGTCATATGGTGGCATAAAAACCTAAAAATTCTGAACATTTCATTAAAAAAAATGAACTCAAAATTTGTTTTGTTATTTTGTACAGGTCACTAAACAGAGTAAGTGTGATAAGATATGTTGAATGACTCAGTCTGAAACATATAGAGGCTCCCTCTGTTTATGTATTTCGTAATACTTTTAATTGTCTAAAACCTAGTTTAAAAAGTAGTCAACTTAAAAAATACTGCCAAAGTTGCATGCAACCTGTTGGCTTTCGTTATGGGTGTCACTTCTTAACTTGTCCACTAGGTGGAAATATAGCGCCACCCGTGACGTGAGAAAATAAGCACACGAAGAAGAGGTGCGCCAACGATGTTATGACGACGGCCAATCAAATTGCTCAACACTCGGAAGTAACTTCAGTTTAAATCTTGGGCGGTGAATTTTGTCTGTATTTGAAGGTAAATAAATCAGTGGTAAGGAAAACCGGGATACAGGTTCGACAACATGTACTCTCGTACATTCTTGTGAATCGGATCTAATTTTATCGGTGTTTTTTTTGTTGTTAACAACGCATCCGCTGAGTACGCGCTAGTTCGTTAACGGCATCGACGTGCTCATTTTTTTTGTCGGTGTCACCCTCTGTTCTCCGTTACAGAGCGGTGAAAAGAAGCCAACATGGAGTCGCGACTGTCAAGGCTCCTTGTGGGATTGTCTGTGCAGATCAGCCGCAGCGACGGTGAGCCGGTGGCCGCGAGGTTGTTGGGTTTTTTTTTTTGCTGCTCCGTGGCACCGCCGCCTCTCGTTTACGACCCCGTTTTCTGAAATGTGCAAAACAGGCCGCGTCCACAGCGCGACGGTGAAGTCCGTGGACACCGTCAAGTCCACCGTGATGGTGGAGTGGTGCGAGAGGAACAACTGCCGAGGGAAGGAGGTCAGTGGGTCCTTACAGGCCAGCGGGATGCTGCAGTGGAGATGACTGAACAAGCCACTTGTTGAGTATCAGGCCATGCCAGCTCCCACATGTGCCAGTCTGAAACTGCTGTGTCTGAGCTTCAGAGAGAGATGTGTAACACTTCCTGGGGATTTTTTTTGAAAATCTGAGAAAGAAATCAAAAGCATGCGTTCTGTGGGGCCTGTTGAACACTTCGCCCAGGTTTTTGCCAAATTAACCTGATAGCTGTGGCTGTGTGTGTGAGAGAGAGAGAGAGAGAGAGAGAGAGACAAAGTGCTGCTGACAGACAAACAAACACAAAGAAAAAAAAAACAGCTTCTTTGGCCATATTTGAGTTTTTGTTTTGTTTTGTCTGTTTTGGTTTTTTGTTGTTGTTGCGATGCAGGTTGAAGTGAGCGAGCTGTGTACGCTCAATCCAGAACTTTTGGACCACATCCAAGCCGTCACCAAGAAGGCTGCTGAGGCACCCGCCCCTGCTCTGGAGAAGGTAACTGTCACCACAGTTTAGCATGGCAAGGATACGGAGCATAAACCATTCGAACAGACTGAAGGATATTTGAGTTTTTTTTTTCGCTTTTTACCGAAAATATTTTAACAAGCGCAATCATGTCCGAGTCTCTTTTTTTGCTAAGACATCAAATTGCTTGAATCTCATCAGAAGCAGATTAATGAAATGTGAAGTTTCATAATTAGATTGCAGTCATATGAATTTAGAGAGCCACTGTACAGTTTACTGGAGTAGACAGTAATAAATACATCTTTGGCCTGTGTTTGTTATAAATGTTCTCGGTGTTGATCTGCCTTGAGTGATGTCATGATGGAGGAGGCTTTAATTACATACGGAGCCTCTGCTGTTTCTTCTTTTTCTGTTCCATGATTCCATAGAAGTATGAGGGTCGGCTGCGCTCATCCAGGATCCCTGCGCCGGCCTCCTGTATGTAAATGCAAGATTTATTTGCTCTAAGTTGTCATGTTCTGTAGTTTGTGTGCTAACGGCTCGTTTCCCTCCAAAGCCTCTGCTCCAGCAGTCATCAAGGCTGAAGAGTCAGGTTGGCCAGTTATGCATGTTCCCCTCTCTAAAGCAAATAAGTTGTGTGTCCTAATCACGCCTGTGTTTAATGGGATGGGGACACAAAAGGACCCACAGTTGTGGGAGCACTGCACTGTGGTCACACCTCATCACCGATGATCAAAAGACAAATCTAGATGATCTGCTTTACTGGTGCAGGGGTGCAAATTGACAAATCTGGGCAATCGGGTGTGCAGCAGAATGTGAAATTATACACTTGGCAATCAAAAAAGGGGGACAAAAGGAGTGTCGATGTCACAAGAGTCGTTCAGATGGCAGGTGAATTTTGGTATGTTTGTCAAATCACAACCTTGACGTCTGTCTGCACGGTTGGTTTGCAAATGGCATTTTTGTGTCCAGACATCAGCAGCTTATCAGTGTTACTAAAGCCAATGATGCAGTTCATCAGCTTGACAACAGCACTAGCAGATCATTTATTTCAGCTTTTGCTAACGCGGCCTTCGTCTTTCGCTCCCGTCCTCCATACCACCAGAGTCGCACTCAAAGTTTCCTGTGGTTTGAAAATGATTTGCAGTTTTCTTTTTTTTCTGTTTAGAAGTTCTAAAATCAATTTAGATTTAATCTTGATAAAGCAAAAGGTGGATTTGGTTCGGTAATCTAAACATTTTGTTAAGTGTATATAACGCTACTCTGAAGTATTTTACTGTGTTTCTAAATCTCATCTATTTAGTAACATTTTTCACAACGTGACACACTCCTTTTTTTTTTTTTTCATCCTATGAGCCTTTAGCCATCTGCAAATTTGTTTGAATCAGAAGCTATTAAATGATTTTTTTTTCTCCACTTTAACTCGCACTTCTGTTACTTGTGTTAACCACTCTGAGCTCACCTCTCTGGCACTCTGGGTCTCGAGGAGTCTTGATGCTTAAAATGGCGATGGAATAGAAACGTGTTGCGTTTGTCGCTTGTGATGTGGCAGACCGCAGCCTCATATATCTGTGCTGAGGTTTGACTACATATAACCTCAGGAGCAATACTTCATGATTTTGACGCTGACACCCCAGTGTTTGACTTGGATTTGTCTTCATTTCAGTCGCCAGTCGCCCTCAGGCTCGGCAGACGTGTATGTTCCAGGCTCCAGCCCCTGTTTCAGCACCAGTTCTGCCCTCTGAGGCGAACCCGCAGGCAATCCAGCCTGATCTCCCCCCTTCGCCTGTCCTCACAAACTCTGGTTGGTAATGACATTCTGAGAATATCAATGAAAACAATTCTCCCAAAGGCGCAGAAAACATGACGGAGGCCACAAATGAATGTGATTAAACCACTGGTTATTAAGCTCTCCTGCCAATGCTGAACTAATACATTTGCACGCAGTCACACCACACATTGTTAATACAGTATTTCAAGATATGGAATATGCTGTCGCAAGGTTTAAAGTAGATTTTGAGAAGTTTGCGTTAAAAAGCTTTCTTTTCCATTTGTCTCCAGTGCTGTCTGCAATGTTAAATGTTTTGCACATTCGTTGTCTTTTAGTTTAGAAATTTTTAGTTGTCCACATGACAAACATTACAACAGGACTTTGTTATCTCTTATAATCTCAAGTGCATTCTCCTCATTGTCTAGCGATTCCTAATCAGCCGCGAAGGAAGAATGAGACCAAACCAGCATCATCGCTTGCTTTTGTGCGTGAGGCCATAAAGGAAAATGATGAGCCAGTGAAAATCCCTCCACCTGCGACTAAAGGTCTGTAGTGTATTGCAGATATATATATATAAAAAAAAGAAATGACAGTCGTTTTTTTAACAAACATTTCCATCATCTTATACACCACAGGCAGGAGAAAATCTGTGACGCCGCAAGAGCTCAACAAAGGCAACAAAAGGATGTCTTGTGTTATCAAACCCCCTGAAATGCAGACCAAGAGGGGAAAGGTGACTGTTTTTTTTGTTTTTTTTACTCATTCTGCTGTTCATGTGACTGCAAAAGTGAGGTTTAAATTTTGGAAGTGAGAAGCTTCTTTTCATATATTATGATTCTTTGTTTAGTTTGGAGAGGCCACACGACCAAACCAGAAGTTCTATGAAATGATCCAAGACTTCAGAGAGACCTTAGAAATAACACCTATGTCAACTGCTGACCTGGTAAATTTATATTCATGCACTATCTACCATATAAGAAATGGTGTGTTTGCGTGAAATGCACAGGCTACACGTTTCTTTGCACGTCTGTTTTTTGCAGATTGAACCTCACAGGATTTGTGTGTGTGTTCGCAAACGGCCCCTCAACAAGCAAGGTAGCGAGAACAATTCATGGCTAAGCCAAACCATGGCAAGTTGTTAATTTAAGCCTTGTGCTGAATTTTGTTTCTCTTCTGTATTCTAGAGATGAATAAGAAGGAGATCGATGTGGTCACTATACCTGGAAAAGGTGCTTTGTTGGTCCACGAGCCAAAACACAAAGTGGACCTCACCAAGTACTTGGACAACCAAATCTTCCAGTTCGATTACTCCTTCGATGAGACCACCACCAATGACCTGGTCTACAAGTAATGGCACAGTTGTCCTCCTCATTTTAGCAGTAACATAGATGTCATTGCATGTTATCTAAACAACACTTATCTTTTTCAACTGGTTTCTGAAAAGGAAACCGTTAATAGCAGTGTTATATGCTTTGATATGTTGAGCAGCGCGCATGAAATGTTGGTCAGCAGCAAAACGTTACAGGGACCAAGTTGTGTTTTTCAAACATGCTTTGATTCTCCTCAGGTTCACGGCAAAGCCTTTGGTGCAGTCTGTTTTCGAAGGAGGCATGGCAACATGTTTTGCCTACGGTCAGACGGGAAGCGGGAAAACTCATGTAAGCGCCGCTATCCTTGTTGTTTGGGGTTGAGCGAAGCTGTCACGTTTTTTTTTTGTTTGTTTTTTTTTTTTTTTTGTGGATTTTCATGGATTTGCACGTTTTCTGTCTAGACGATGGGAGGTGATTTCACAGGCAAGCAGCAGAACAGCGCCAAAGGAATCTATGCCTTAGCAGGTACTGAGAAAACTGTCATTCTGTGCACCTCAAAAAACGACTATGGTTCATTGCTCTCACATTTACATCACTAGACAAGTATAAATCAAATTTCCTCTCGTTTTTTACACCTTATAATCCAACTCATGTCCTCACCAGTAGAAGTAATTTTTTCAGGATCGACTAAACTTGTTTTATTACTCTTTTTTTTTAGCCCAAGACGTGTTTGCCTATCTCAGTCATAGGAGGTATGCTAGCCTGGATCTTTCTGCCTACGTCAGCTTCTTTGAGATTTACAACGGCAAAGTAAGAGAGCCCCTCTCTTGTGATCAGAAACAAATTCATTTTCAATATTTGATTTAAAAAAAAAAAAAAAAAGCCCAGTAACGCCAACTGAAATTTGTACATTTTTTTTTTGTTTTGTTTTTTTAGGTGTATGATCTGCTAAACAAGAAGGCCAAGCTGCGTGTTCTGGAGGACGACCGGCAGCAGGTTCAGGTGGTGGGCCTGGAGGAGGTCTACGTGTCCACAACAGAGGAGGTCATTAAGATGATACAGATGGGCAGTGCATGCAGGTACATGTCTGTTACGAGGGTGTAGGGGATTTCATGGCAGTCGTTTGATCGACCAATGCACAACGTTGGCCGAAAAAGCTCCAAAAATGTTTACAAGGCTGACTTTTCTTTTTTTTTTTTTCGTACTGCCCCTGCAGGACATCAGGTCAGACCTCAGCTAATGCCAACTCATCCCGCTCGCATGCCATCCTCCAGATAATTTTGAGACGCAACGACCGTGCCACCACACTGCATGGCAAGTTTTCATTGGTCGATTTGGCCGGCAATGAGCGTGGCACCGATGTTAGCAGCAATGACCGCAGCACTTTGGTTGAGACTGCCGAGATCAACCGCAGCCTCCTGGCTCTGAAGGTGCGTGGAATATAGGTGCCGTGTAGGTACAGTATGTACACAGTCTGTTATCTCAGTGCAGTCCACATATTAGACATGCGCACACAGATGCGATGACGTCGGGCGCTAACTCGCCCCCATGTTTGTTCTTGTGTCCCTCAGGAGTGCATTCGTTCACTGGGAAAAAACAGCGATCACATTCCTTTCAGGATGAGCACTTTGACCAAGGTCCTCAGGGATTCCTTTATTGGAGAGAAGTCCAGAACCTGCATGGTATGTAGGGACATCCGGTATTAGATTGATTTCCATTTGGGGATCAATATATTATGCAAATAAGCACAAAACATGATGTATGAAGGTATTATGTCACAAACAAAAAGCCTTTTGTAAGTGATGAAAATCAGGCAGAGACATCCACGTTACACGTCACACTGGACGTGGCTTCTGGAATACTGGCATGCCACGTGTAATCGCACACTGGAGCAGCATAAGGCCACCTGGGGTTCAGTGTGTAAACCGTGCATGAAATTCTGTGTATATTGAAGACTCGGCTGAAGAGATGAGTGAACACAAGTTAGGTGAACGTCCGTCTCACTCAGCAGATCCGACCAATTAAGGACAAACCTTCAATCTACAGAAGAATTTGAGTTCCATCACACTAAGTCACAGCCATGTTGCATTCTGTCAAGAGGATTTCATTCCACGCCACATTTAACCCCGCCGGGCCCCTTCTGAACCTTGGGAAGATTCCATGGTCTGTCCGTCTCCTCTCTCGCCAGAACGAATCTCTGTCCTGACGTTGGTAACTTTGGAATCGGGACAGGAGACGGTAAATCAGAGGCATGTGAGAAAGGCCCCGAAAACTGAATTAAAACCCTGGGAATGCGAGCTTGGAGATGGAGAACTTGTAGCTTTCAGTAATAACATTGAGTAATATTTCCTTACCATACATGAGCAAAGCTATAATAATGGGATCTCTTCATGAAAGGGGCTTAAGTCATTGACCAGCTCAGATCACACTTCCATCTGATAATGTCCTGGTTGATTTCAAATTTAAGCCAGTAAATTGACAATTAAATGAATGTTTGTACAGGTGTAGAATGGTTACACCCTTAATTTCCTCTCCTTGTCCTAAACAGATAGCGATGGTATCTCCAGGCATGACTTCATGTGAATACACCATGAACACACTGCGTTATGCAGACAGGCAAGTGTTTTGCATATACTGTGTATTCACACTTTCTGCTGAATATAACTGACTTCGGTCAATGCCATTAGAACAAGCTTTTTTTGCTAAAATGCTAGATTGAGCTTTCATTATGAATAGAAAATCATGTGTGGAAAGCAACCTTGATCTTTTCCCATCTTTCACAGAGTGAAGGAACTCAACTGCAATTCCAAATCCTCTGCAGGTGCAAAGGCACAAGAGCCTGTAAATTGCTCTTCAGAGGAGGTCAGCACATCATTCTTAAACCTAAAGTTATTAATGTTGATGATTTTTATATTGTTTATGATTTGGTATTATTTGTTGTAGGAGAGTGTTGATACCAGCGTGTATGATGCCATAACCCAAGTGGCAGAGCTGGAGGAGAAAGTTTATGTTGAACTTCAGGTATAGTTTTTCTTAACCCTGCTCTTCTTCTTTTAAGCATGTTTCCTAATCCCATACCTTTGAAAATGGCTCCATCAAGTCATCACAATTTAAATGATTTTTTTTTTTTTTTTTTTTTTTTTTTTTTTTAATAAAAAGAA